>JAUTBQ010044441.1:0-116989 GCA_032361185.1 Lepetodrilus ovalis
TTTCTATACTCCTGCTTATCTATTTTGCCGTATATCCGAGATATTTCTACTGTTTTCGATTCAAATTCTACGTTTTCGATAAATATACGAATTGTATCCGTAAGTACATCAAGTCCATCATCTACCATAATCACTAGCGAATCAAATCCTGCTTTATCTGGAGTACCCAAAATAGCACCATTTTCGCCTAAGCTCAGCCAAGCTGGATTTGAAATAAGTTTGAATGTCAATACATCATTATCTGAATCTGTAGCTCGTATCGTATCACGCCCCGCATATGGATTTCCGATAAGACCACTCAATAAATTTGCTGATTTGAGAACAGGAAAATTATTTTTAACCTGCAACATTTTTATCGAAAGTATAGTAGTAGCACTTAAACCTGCCGCATCCTCGGCCCTTATCTGAATTCGAGACGAACCATATATGCCCCTCACTCCTGAAATAATCAGACTATCGTTACGCTGTATAAAACTTATCATATTCGTTCCTTCAACGACGGTACTAGTTATTTTTAACTTTTTATCGTCATCATCAATATCTGTGAATGCTTCACTCGCAAGACCAAGAAATATATTCTTGTCAAGATCTGTAATACTGTACATGAGGCGGAAACTTTTTTTAGCAGTAGGAGCATCATTTACTGGTCGTACTTGTATCCTAATTGTATCATCCATACGAACACCTGTAAGACTTCTAATTGACACAAACATCAAGAATTCTCCATTCACATCTTTTTTAGGTGTAAACCGACCTAATCCATTTCTTGAAATGCCTATATGAGTCATAAAGGGAGTCATGTTTGAGATAACAAAATAACTTATCGACAAATTAGCTGCTTCTTCATCCACAATATTTTTGAAGTATTTAACAAAATTGAATTTATAATTCTTCTCATCTTCATTTATAAACAGGGTAGGAATAACTGAACAGTTATACATTTCTATTCTGCCCGAACCAGAAAAATAAACTGTTCCATCATCATACTTGAGTATGGTGTCTTTCTTGATGTCTGATCTATCTTTTGTATTGCTTTTATTATTATCAAAAACGGTGCGACTGATTGTAAGATTACCACTCATCCGCCATGTGCTAATCGCCCCACCATATCCACCCCCTTCTGCGTCACTAATTGCCGAATTTGAAACAAATTTTGAATCAGAGATACTTATTAACAACGATCCACTTACACCTATGGCACCACCTTTTAATGATTTATTTCCAACAAAACTACAATTTTTGATTTCAATTTCTCCCGACGACTCGCTAATTAAAAAAGCCGCACCAAAACGTTTCTCAGATAAAGATTTCTCTTGAGAAGATAGTGCATTACCATCATGAAAATGTAAGCCATCTATATATGTGTCCTCAAAATTTTCAAAAACAGTAAAAATATGATAACAATTATCATCATTTGAAGATTGATTTCCAATATTTCCACTTAAAATCGTTGAATCCTTTAGCAAATTACGTTCAGATATACTCTTTGCTCCAGAGATAAAGCCACCATAAATTCTTAAGTTTCTATCTGGGATTTTAAACGTTGCCTCACGATCAGAACGATTGGTGGACGTATCCGTTGGTTTATACATACCTTTTGCCATCCAAATTTCATCTCCAGTTTTGGTATTCTTTAACGCATCTTGTAAAAATCTATATGCGCTTTTCCAACTTGTACCATCTTCTATACCTACCGCATTAATATCAACATATACAACCTTTTGTGCAAAGCTCGTTAGAATAATTGTTAGCATCATTAGTAAATTTTTCATTTATTGTACCTATTTTTAGGATTGTGTCTCTAATCTTCTGTAAACGAAAGAAGGAAAAAAACATGGTTTCAAGCGAATTTAATGAATTATTGAAAAAGATCCTAAGTTTTATGAAAAATGACTTAAAAAAAATAACGAAAATGACTTATCGACGAGGTTAAGCGCCACCAGAGTCTTCAACAAGAAGAAAACGTTGTTTTCGATGTTGAAAAGACGAGGGCGAAGTCTCGTAGGAGATGGGGTTTCAACGTTTTGTTAGTGACCGCTTGCGGGCACACAAAACTTGAATGCTTTAGTTCACCGTTAAAGCCCGTAAAGCGGGTTCTAACAAGCTTTTATAAATGAAAAGTTTGATTGTTTAATAGATGAACTAAAAACGTCAAGCAGTAGAGTTATAAAAAATGGAATAAAGAAAAGAAAACTAAAGACTTTATATGAAGAAATAGAATTCGCCATTCCACAGCTAAGGAATGCCCTACTTTAATGATAGATGCTCGTTATGAAAAGATCGAATGAATAAACAAGTGCTTTCTCATGCCGTTTATATTGTTGTCGGTATAGATAAAAATACCTATCGTAATATTATATCCGTGTCAATTAGGTAAAGAAGAGTCCTATTGAAACTTGGAAAGAAATTTTCACAAATTTGAAAAAGCATAAACTGAAGGCGTAAAATATCTTGTTTCAGATCAAGACTTTAGCTTAGTTATCCTGAATTCAGACTAATTATTGTAATCTAAATTTTCCCATTTTCGCTTTCGATAAATTTCGCGTCTATTTCTATACAAGTTTTTTGTCACTTTCGACTTGGTATCGGCAATTTTATGCACAAAACAATAGCGTTTGTAATTAAAATTGAAATCATTTTCAAAGAAATTCTTATACATTCTTTCTAACTCCTCCGTACGGTAGGTTTCTAAAGTCTTGTTACGTTCATCCTTTTTTCGTTGTAATTTCTTTGCTTTAATTAATTTATCAAAATACGGTAAATTTATAATTTCATTTGCTTGTTGCTTGACATAAGTGATGAATTCATGATTTGTTTCACCAAAATGACCATCAATTAAACCAATTTCATGAGCAACAGCAACACCCCACGGTAGACAATCTTCCGTAAAACGCTCGGCCTTTTTATATCCGATACGCTTGGGTAATAAATATGTCCAATACTCGGATCCATATAAGCCCATATTTTTAGTATGTGGATTCAAAACAATACCATTTCGGCATAAAATTTTATCAGCGCTTAGAGCTAAAGGTACTCCTCCCGCTCCAGCATTTCCTTGTAAAGCAGAAATTACATAGTGTTCAGTTGAGTTTATTATTTCTAGAATTAACTCATTAATTGCATTGATGTTATCCCACGAATTCTCTGCTGAGTTCGCTGCATTCTCAATCATGTTAAGATGAATACCGTTTGACCAAAGATCTCTACCACCGAATAGAACTAGTAGTTTAACTTGCTTTTTTGCTTCAATAATGGCATCTCGCAATTGATTACATTGTTCAGTGTCCATCGCACCATTATAAAAGTTGAAATGTAAATAGCCAATACTATCCTCGTGCTCAAAAGTAATTTCTCTCCAAGTCTTATCAGAATTTTTTGAAAATGGGCATAGTTTTGAGACTCGAATGTTTTCTAATAAACCTTGTAAAGCAACAGTTGATGGTAATTTTATTTTCCCCCTTATAGTTGATTTTAAATGCGTTATCCAAACCGCATCATTTTTTGTTGCAATACAAATAGCTCTAGCTCTTTGAGCTAGAATGGTCCCTGATTTTCCTTTTAAGCTGCCTTCAAAATGTGCACCATAGGAGTAAAAATCTGTGCTAAGAATTTTAACAATAACACCTGGTTCACTATCAGCAGCATTAATTTTTCGAATGATTTCTAATGTTTCATCTTCCCATGAAAACTGAAAATCGCTTTGTTTGGTTTTAATATTCCATTTTCCTTTTATTTTTGGATTAGCGTAATCCAATAATTCCGGTTTAAAGCTCGGATTGGTAAAGTGCTCTATGGATTTTAAGATTCCTTTTGTTGCTGCCTGTGTTACCTCATTTCTGTAGATTTCAGCTTTGCTGACATAGCGCATTTTAAAGGTATAAGAAGCCCAAATTGCACCTGTGTCCATTTTTTCTGCAGCCTCAATAATAGTCACTCCCCAAGTTTTCTTGCTTTGGAGTATTGCCCAATCTAACGAAGATGCTCCTCTGTCTCCCTTAATTCCAGGATGGATAATTAGGCAAGTATAATTTTGCCAGATTTCAGATGGAATTTTGGAAGCCAAAAAAGGAGCAATAATTAAATCTGGTTGATACGTATTGGTTTCAGAAATTAATTGTTTCAAAGAAACAGCTAATACAACGTGTACGTCGTGGTTTAGGCGATCTAACTCTATCCATAAACGCTGTGTCATACCATTAAATAAACTTGTAATAAACTGTATCTTCATAGCTATTATTCGAGAAAATCAGAGAAATGATAATAGGCAGCACAAGCACCTTCACTACTAACCATAGGAGCTCCCAGCGGATTTTGGGGAGTACATAAATTACCAAACTCGGGGCATTGCAATGGTTTAATAATACCTTTCATAATATCACCTGCCAGACAAGCATGATTTTCTTCTGCCACTTCAATGGCGATATCAAATTTTTTTGTGGCATCATAACTAGCGTATGTATCTTTCACACCGTAACCACTCAGGGGTATATTTTCCATTCCTCGCCAGACTCTATCGGTTATTTCAAATACTTTGGCAATCATATCTTGTGCGGATTCATTTCCTTCCTCGCTTACAATACGTGAGTATTGATTTTCAACTTCATAACGACCGTCTTCTAACTGTTTTACTGTCATTAAAATACCTTGTAAAATATCTAAGGGTTCAAAGCCAGTAACCACAATGGGTACTTTAAATTTTTCGACTAATGGGAAATATTCCCAATAACCCATAATGGTACAAACATGCCCTGCTGCTAAAAATCCATCAATATGGCTATCTACGTCTTCCATTATATTTTCGATTGCAGGTGGAACAAGTACATGCGATGTTAAAATGGAGTAATTTTTGAGACCCAATTTTTCGGCATGTAAAACCGAAAGAGCATTCGCAGGTGCGGTTGTTTCGAAGCCTACTGCAAAAAAAACGAATTCCTTTTCTGGATTTGCTTTTGCCATATTTACTGCTTCCAAGGGCGAATACAATATTCGAATATCAGCGCCTTGTGCCTTGGCCTCTAAAATACTTTTTTTAGATCCGGGTACACGAATCATATCGCCAAAACTACATAAAATGACTTTTTTTTCTTCTGCCAGATAAATGGCTTTATCTATTAAATGCAACGGAGTTACGCAAACGGGACATCCTGGTCCGTGTACCATTGTAATTTCTTTTGGTAACACATTTAATATCCCATTTTTAACTAATGAATGTGTTTGCCCGCCACAAACTTCCATAATTTTCCAAGATTTTGTGACGGTTTTCTTTATTTCATCTAAAATTTTTAGTGCTAATTTAGGATTTCTATATTCGGTTAAATATTTCATTTATTATCTATTCAATTCCCTGTAACGTTCAACAAATTGCTTTATTTTTCGATCTGGGTATTTTTCTAAAATATTTTGTAAGATCATGACTTCCGATCGGTCACTATTTTTACAGTTTTGCATAAATTGATTTGATATTTCCCAAAACTCTGAATCAGTTAAGTCCTCAAATTCTTCTATTTTGTTTGGTACAATATCCTCAGAATGTATTTCATTTCTTATAGCTTTTTGCCGTGCAATACCTTCTTCTCTTCTTTTTAAAAATTTCCTAAGTCCACTCATACTGTTATTCTTTAGCATAAAGATGATACATTAATTGCCCAAATGAAACATTTTCATCGTTTGGTGATAAATTTTTATGAAAATACAATTCAAAATCATCATTCATAAATGAAAAAATCAATTCCAACAACCACATATTTTGAAAGACACCACCACTGAATACAACTTTTTTAACTTGTTGTTTTGTTGCAATAATAGATATGTAATGCGCTAATGTAATATGAAATTTTGCAGCAATAAAATCTTTTTGAAATCCTTTTTCAATATCCAAAATAATATTATCAAAAATAAAATGAATAAAATTGCTAGGCAATTCTTCATTTATAAAATAAGTGTAATATGTGGTAAAATTATTGGTTCTAAAGTAACGATAGGCAGCATTTTCTAAGTTCATTGCAGCTTCGCCCTCATATGTTTGCTTATCAATATCTAAAATAATAGATGCAGCTGCATCAAACAATCTTCCAATACTCGAACTTCTTAAATTCGTATTTTTTACTAAGCTCCGATAGATATTCCATTCATTTGGTGAAAATTTATCTTTGAGAATAGAGTTATTTTCTAATGATGAGACCATTACAAATGCAGAAATACGTGGTTCTTTTATCATTTTATCGCCTAGTATAAACGGAAATTCATCTAAGTGATGCACGCGTTCAGTTTTTCCTTCTGTATAAAGAAAAAACTCACCTCCCCAGATATTACCATCGTCTCCAAAGCCCGTTCCATCCCAAATTACCCCAAGTATTTTTTCCTTCGAAATAAGCAAATTATTTTCGGCTAGAACTGAAAACAAATGTGCCTTATGATGTTGAATCTCAATTACTTTTCCTGGAGCATTTAACGCAAGTTCTTTTCCGAGAGTTGATGTAAAATAATTCGGATGTTTGTCGGTTAATATTATTTCAATAGACGCTTGAAAAAGTGTTGTAAAATGTGAAAGTGTCGTAATATAGTTGCTTTCTGCCTCAAAAGTATCCGTATTTCCTAAATATTGACTGATGTGTATATTTCTTTGATGTAATAAAGTAAAGGTACTTTTTAGCATTGCACCTAGAGCTACGATTGTTTTATTTGGTAAAATTAAATCGGGATTAATATACGATGGAGCCAAACCTCTAGAACGTCTAATAATGGTACGATATGATTTAATGGAACTGTAACGAAGCACACTGTCGTCTTGTGGAATAACAATTTCCCGATTATTGGATAGTATGAAATCTGATATTTTTGATAATTTTTCAATATTATTTTCATGGATGATGGTGCTATTTGATAAATTAGCACTTGTTGCAACTATGGGTTTTTTAAATTTATCGAGTAATAACTTATATAATGGTGTATATGGTAACATTACTCCTAAGCTATTCAAATTGGGAGCAATTACATCCAAGGCAATAGGGGTCATTCTATCTTTCTTGATTGATAATAGTACAATTGGTGAGGCGGTATCTTCTAACTCTAATTTTTCAGCAATACCCATTTCGACATCTTCACCAAGTTCATAAATATCATGATACATTAATGCGAACGGTTTGGTGGGTCTATTTTTGATTATTCGTAGGCGTTTAATTGCTTCAGAATTGCTTGCATCACAGCTTAATAAATATCCGCCGATTCCTTTGATAGCAATAATTTTTCCTACATTCCATTGCTCAATAATCAAATCTAAATTTGAAAAATCTTTCTCAATGAGTCTTCCTTTTTCATACAATTGCATAGAGACTTTGCACTTCGAACAAGAATTAGTTTGCGAATAGTAACGCCTATCTAAGAGATTCTCATATTCATTTTTGCAGTCATTACACATTACAAACGATTTCATCGTCGTTGTTTCCCGATCGTATGGTAATGCTTTTGTTATGGAATACCTTGGTCCACAATGAGTACAAGTTATAAATGGATAGTTTTCTCGCTTGTTATTTTCTGCGAACAATTCGGTTTCACAATCAATACAAATTCCATAATCTGGGGTCAATAACAGGTCTTTTTGCTCATCCGTTTTACTTTGGATGATTTTAAAATCAGAGTATGCAATAAAACTAATTTCTTTGCAGGTGATTGACGTAATTCTAGCTAGCTTGGGTGAATTTTTATAAATTTCACTGACGAAAGTATTACTATCATTAACGTTTACGTGTAAATGTACTCCGCTCGGTGTGTTATTTACGAAACCAAATAAATTCTGACTCTTACACAATTTATATATGAAAGGTCTAAAACCTACACCTTGGACAATACCTTTAATATGAATGTGAAATGTTTTCACTTAAAATTATGCTACTATATGAATTTTTTCTGCTAATTTCAAAATAGAATCAATTGCAGATGGAATACAGTTTTTTACTTTTTCAGTCATACCAACAACCATTGGCTGTATCGTTTTAATAGATATCGTTATCAAATGCATTTCAGGTAATTTATCTTGCAAGTATAGGGCTTCAATCATATCTTTTAAACCTACATCATGTACACTAAGCGCTTTGGGAAAATCCGTGGCAAATTTAGGGTGTAGTACCGAGATTGTTCCTGCGTCCTTACCGTCCATCGTCGCATCCAAGAAAATCACTTTTCCGTAGTCGTCAAAAACATTCATTAAAAAAAAACCGCCCGTACCACCATCCAAAACGTCTATATATTCTGAAAGTTTCTGGGTTTCCATTTGATGAATAATATGTACCCCAACACCTTCATCACCCATAAGATAATTTCCGATACCTAATACTAAAACCTTATCTTTTTTATTATCAAATACATCCATCAGATTTGTTTTAATAGATGCAATATCTTTTTTTTTCATTTTTTTTGATATGGAACAAAATTTTTTTTAACTTGATTTTTCACATCCTTTATATTTCCACTATCTTTTTCAAGGTTTTCTTCTATTTTTCCCTTATGAACTCTTTCTTGACGAACAAATTTAAATCCGCTAATCATAGCTGATGCTTCGCCTCGACCTTCTAGCCAATCGTGGTAAAGCACCGCATAGACATGAACAATAACCATAATGATAAGTATCCACATGGAAAAGTGATGAATTTGTCTAGTAAAAAAATCTCCACCAAAAAATGAAGGAACCCAGATAAACATTTTAGGAAACCACCAAGTTGCATTATTGGAATATAAACCAAAACCCGTAAGAACCATTATAGTTGACGTAAAAAACATTGCACCATATGCCGTTGATGCCAGATAATTATGACCAATACTAATATCCGATAATTTAGGATTTTTCCCAGTCAACAAGAAAAAATCATGCTTAAATACATGAATAATATTTCTGATTCCCTTTTTTGTAAATGGCCAAAAAGCCTTCCAATGTGAAAACTTATTTCCTACAAAAGCCCAATATGTGCGTAACACCATCGCTCCGAAAAGAAGATAAGCAAAAATAAAGTGAACGACTCTTATTCTTCCCATCCAAAAAGTATCAAAGGCTTCAGCATTTGACATAAACGCGGGTGGTTCGGCTATTAAGAAGCCGGTAATACTTAAAACAACAATCGACAATGCGAGGGTCCAGTGAAAAATGCGAACTGGAAATTGCCAAACATAGACTCTTTTATAATTTTTTGTATTTGCCATAAGAATAAAGTTTTAAACAGTACAAACGGAAATATTATTTACTCCTGTTATATGCTTACCATGCTCATCATACAAATGTACTGAGCACGCAACACACGGATCAAAGGAATGTATTGTTCGAATAATCTCTAAAGGTAGTTTTTTATCAGCAACGGGCGTTCCTAACAATGTACTTTCATAAGCAGAACGTTGCCCTTTAGGATCTCTAGGTGATGCATTCCAAGTTGATGGCACAACTTGTTGATAATTTGCTGTTTTGCCATCTTTTATTTGAATCCAGTGTGCTAAAGCGCCACGTGGCGCTTCCATAAAACCAACGCCCTTACATTCGTTTGGCCATGTGCTTGGTTCCCGCTTATCCGTATTTGCCATACGAGTATCACCATTTTTAATATTGGCGATTAATTGATCATAAAACTCTAGTCCCCAAGTGGCAGATTGCTTTGCACAAATTGCTCTTGCGGCTGTTCTTCCCAATGTTGAAAATAAGGCATCCACAGGAACATCCAAATGTCTTAAAACAGATTTTACTTCTTCTTGCGTTTCTTTATCACCGCGAGCAAAGTTTACCAAAATTCTAGCCAAGGGACCTACTTCCATAGGTTTTCCTTTCCAACGCGGAGTTTTAATAAAACTATATTTTTGGTCAACATCCAAATACTTATAAGGTGGTTTTGGTCCCGTATAGTTAATATTTGTCTCACCATTCCAAGGATGTTTACTTTCATTTCCATCACCGGAGTAATCATACCAAGAATTATTTACAAACTCTTGTATGTCATTATTTCGATGATTAACCTCGTGTACTTTAGACAAATCTCTATCTAAAATAACACCAGATTGATATTTAAATTTATCACCATTATAACCATTGACAGGGAAATCTCCGTAACTCATGTAATTTCCAAAACCTTTTCCTATGGCACCCCAATCTTTATAATATGATGCTATGGCTAATAGATCCGGAATATAAACTTGCTCAACGAATTTCTTTGCATCTTCTAGCAGTCTTCGAACATATGCCAAACGCTCTGCATTCAATCCACCCGGATCATCAATATTTATAGCACATGCCATACCGCCAACTAAATAATTTGGATGCGGATTCTTACCTCCAAAAATGGTGTGAACCTTCACAATTTCTTTTTGCCACTCCAGAGCTTCCAGATAATGCGCAACCGCAATTAAATTAACTTCTGGTGGTAATTTCATTGCCGGATGACCCCAATATCCATTTGCAAAAATTCCCAGTTGTCCACTTTCAACAAATTTTGTTAGTCTTTTTTGTAAATCAGAAAAATATCCGGGTGAACTTTTTGGCCAATTCGATATACTTTGTGCAATTTTTGATGTTTCAGCAGGGTTTGCTTTTAGGGAGCTTACAATATCTACCCAATCTAATGCGTGCAAATGATAAAAATGTACCACATGATCATGTGAATACAGCGCGGATTGCATTATGTTTCGTACCATTTCAGCATTGGGTGGTATCTGTATCCCGATAGCATCTTCAACCGCTCTGACTGATGCTAGTGCATGCGCAGTTGTACAAACACCACAAGTTCTTTGAACAAATGCCCAAACGTCTCTTGGATCTCTACCTTTTACAATATTTTCCAGACCTCTAACCATCGTACACGAACTCCAGGCATCTACGATTTTTCCGCCTTTAACTTCCGCCTCAATTCTTAAGTGTCCTTCGATCCTGGTGATTGGATCAACTACAATTCTCTCAGCCATTTTAAATTACTTCTTGGTTTATTTTGTTAATTACGTGTCTTTTAAACGTTCTTCGTTTTCTTGACCTTTAGAAATACGTCTTTTTACATCTTTTCTTTTGGCAATTGTTCCTATTATAGCGTGGGCCCCAATACCAACGGCTAGTGCACCCGCCACAGCTTTACCAACACTATCCGCCGTAGATTCTATTCCAAATCCTGGTAAAGCAGTTAAGCGTTCATATATCGGTCCGTTATCCCAAAAACCGTCTTCACTACATCCAATACATCCGTGACCTGATTGAATCGGATAACTAACACCATTATTCCACTTAATTGTTCCACAAGAATTATAAGTCATGGGTCCCTTACAACCTACTTTATACAAGCAATATCCTTTTTTTGCATTCTCATCATCGAACGATTCAGAAAATAATCCGGCATCATAATATGCTCTTCTATAACAGCTATCATGCACGCGTTTTGCGTAAAATGCTTTTGGTCTATTCATTCTATCTAATTCGGGTAGTTTTCCAAAGGCAACAACATGTACAATGACACCTGCCATTACCTCTCCAATTGGCGGGCAACCAGGAACCCTTATTAAGGGTTTATCATGCACAAATTTATGAATAGGTGTAGCACCGGTGGGATTTGGTGCAGCAGCTTGAACACAACCGTTAGAAGCACAACTTCCCCAGGCGATAATAGCTTTGGCCCCAGCAGCGGCTTCTTTAAAATGTTCTATCGCCGTTCTTCCAGCAATGCAACAATAGTTTCCATCATCTTTTGTTGGTATCGAACCTTCAACACATAAAATGTATTCTCCATGGTACTTTTCCATGGTATCATGTTTAGCTGCTTCTGCTTGCTCTCCTGAGGCGGCCATTAATGTTTCGGTATAATCTAATGAAATTTTATCCAAAATAATATCAGCAACAATTGGGTGATCCGACCTTATGAAAGATTCACTGCAACACGTGCATTCTTGGTAGTGTTCCCAAATGACGGGCAATCTCGGTGTTGTTTCTAATGCTTTTGTAATTTGACCGACCGCTGTTAAACGCAAACCCATATACGCCGCCATATATGTGCTGAATTTCATAAAATCTCTTCTGGAATATCCCTGCTTAAGAATGGATTCCAGATAGGTGTCTCGCTTGCTTTTCGTTGCCATAGGTATTAGTAAATTTAGTTAATCTAAAATTTCTTTTTAACAATCATGATGTAACTGTAAAAAATATCTTCTTAAGAAACAAGCTTTTTTTTATAATTATTTACAATTGCTACTCCCTTTGCAGATAGCGATTATAAAAACATCCAGTAAAAACCAATAATAATTGCCAATAAAGCACCTGAAAAGCGAAGGACTTTAAAAATAAATTGATTATGCCCTTGTTTTGTTTTATTTGAAATTTTTCCTAAAATGAAGGTATATGAAGTCATTGCTATAATTGTCCCTATCGCAAATCCTATAATATACTGTAAGCTTTCAAGTTGTGTGACAAAGCTCATTGCAGGTATCAACAATACAAAATGAGAAAGTCCAGCTAATCCATGAATAATACCGATACCAAAAGAGGTGAAAACATTTTGTTTTATCATTTTTTCATGTTGATGCTCTTGATTATCACTACTATGAACGTGTTTATGTGTGTGAATAAAAGATGTTTCACCGGTATGAAGATGAAGGTGCTTATGATTTTTCGGTCCATTATGTATTCTGTAAAATGACCAAAGACCTAACCCTATTAATACAAAAGCAACTAATTTTTCGCTATTATTCGAAATACTATCAATCGGAATGGACTCTTTAAGCAAAAGAAAAAGTATTCCCATTATTAACATAGCTATGATATGCCCTAAGCCCCAAGATAAGCCGATTTTCCATGCCTTTCGTTTTGTCTCAAAAATGAAAGGTATAACAGCCACCAAGTGGTCGGGACCAGAAAAAACATGTAGCATTGAAGCTAATATACCAGAAACAAAAGGAAAAATTATCATTTGCGGAAAATGAAACATTAATTTCATTAATCAAAACTTTATTCTCACTATGAGAAACTAAAAAATAGTGTATTCTTTGTAAATTCGTTTTAAGGAAAGCTGTTTTGATGAATTTAGAGAAGGATACCATCACAATATGAACGCCTGCAAGGTAGAAAACCGAAACTAGTGATTTTAGACAGGGGTTATTCTGGAAGGAGGAAAGCTTAGGAGTAATATTTATACGTCCTGATAAAATAAGTAAAGAGAAATCAAATTATGAAAAGCAGAAAGCAAGAAAACGATTTCGCCGTCGGGCAGGAATAGAGCCAATCATCAAGCATATGAAATACAGTCACGGAATGTTAAAGAATGATCTAAAAGGACTTGAAGGATATGAGATAAATGCAATATTATCGGTAGTGGGCTTCAGTTTCAAGAGTCTTTTAAGGAAATTAAGAGTGAGGTATTATTTCTGTTTCAAACGATTCGGAAAATTCAAAAAGTTGGACAGTTATTATTCAAAAATATCTATCTTTACTGGGTTATTCGGGGTTAACTAATTGTGGTATCCGTCCAGCATAAAGTAATTGCAAAAAGGGAAAAATTATGTATAATATGGAGTGACAAAATTAAAAGAGGAAGAAAAAATTGTTCGTATAAACAATACTTTTAAAAATAGTCTGTATATTGGTGAATATATATGATGTGCATTGTTTTTTATGTTTTAATGCATCACCAATTTGCTTATGCTATGGACAGTGAAAAATAGCTATTATCATTTTAACAATGTTGGTTTTTTATAAAAAAGCTTCTCATAGCAAAAAGGCCTAATAAATTGTTCCAGCCGGTTGGAAGCACATCGTTTGCAACACTCTTAGGCTGAAGAGGAATAAATAATGAAATTAAATATTAAAAATACTTTAGCTTTAATTAGACCACAGCAATATATTAAGAATTTGTTTATTTTAATGCCTCTCTTTTTTGTTGGTCATATTACAGATTTAAGGTTAGTTCTTGATACTGCCATTGCATTTGTGGCTTTTTCTTTATCCGCTAGTGCTATCTATATCTTGAATGACTATCGGGACATTGAAGAAGATCGTTTACATCCCCAAAAAAAAAACAGACCATTAGCATCAGGATCTATTTCTAAAAAAGGAGCTCTTTTATTAATGAGTATTTTTTTTGTTGTCAGTAGTTCTCTGATGGCAATACTATCGTTTCAGGCTTTAGCAATTTTAAGCACGTATATTTTGTTTAACATTGCCTACAGTTTTTATCTCAAGCAGATTGCTATATTAGATGTCACCATCGTTGCTATAGGTTTTGTACTTCGGCTTTTTGTTGGCTCCTCTGTAACTGAAATTCCACTCTCAAAGTGGATTATTATTATGACCTTTCTTCTCGCTCTTTTTATGGCATTGGCAAAACGGCGTGATGATGTTGTAATCTTCCTCAATACGGGCAAAAAGATACGCAAAGTACAAGGTGGCTATAATTTACAACTGATTGATGGCGCAATGATAATTATGGCTGCTGTTATTATTGTTGTTTACATACTTTATACGACTTCAGCAGAAATTTTACAACGCTTACAGTTTGAGCACTTATATCTTACTGCATTATTTGTTGTATTAGGTATCATGCGTTATTTACAGATTGTTTTAGTTGAAAATAATAGCAGCTCACCAAGCATGATCTTACTTAAGGACAAATTCATACAAGTAACGATTATCGCATGGATACTGTCTTTTGTATGGATTATTTATTGATGATCGATAGTAGATATATCCCATTTATGTATTATTTCATCGTTTATAAGAATTTGCCAATATCTGAACTGCGGCAACCTTTATATCGAAATGATAATATAGCGGATTTACAAGTAAGTATTTTCTTGTACTTGGTATTGCTTATATAATTAAATACTTTTCTGGGCAGAAAATATGCTTTCGAGGAGAATGTTTAATGAGTCTTCTTAGTTGGGGAAACTATCCTACAGTGGAAAATAGAACTTTTTCTTTTGATAAAAGTTCTATTTTAAAGGATATCATCAATGAAAATAATGAGTTGATTTCTTACGGAAATGGTCGAAGCTATGGTGATAGTGCGCTAAGTACAAATATTATTAAAGTTGTATCTCATAACTATTTCCTTAGTTTTGATGAAAAAAATGGTTTCCTCCATGTACAATCTGGTGTTCTATTATCCGAAATACTTGCTATCTTTGTTCCCAGAGGTTGGTTCCTCAAAATTACACCGGGCACAAAATTTATTACCATTGGTGGTGCTATCGCTGCAGATGTGCATGGAAAAAACCACCATATTGAAGGTTGCTTTAGTGAATGTATAGAAATGTTTAGATTAATGTTATCTGATGGTCAAATTGTTCATTGTAGCAAGCAAGAAAATTCAGAATTATTTAAGGCAACTTGTGGTGGCATGGGGCTTACAGGAGTCATTCTTGATGCTAAAATTGTATTAAAAAAAATTAACTCAAAATTTATAAATCAAATCACAATCAAAACGAGAAACCTTGCAGAGACTTTTAAAACATTTGAGGAATATAAAAAGAAACCGTATTCCGTCGCGTGGATAGATTGTCTTGCAAAAGGAAATGGACTAGGACGTTGTTTGCTGAAATTAGGTGATTTTAGTGATGATGGAATACTGGACTATCAAAATAAAAAAAAACTTAATGTACCTTTTAATTTTCCATCATTTTCTTTAAATACATTGAGCGTAAGAATCTTAAATATTTTCTATTACGGAAAAATTTGGACAAAAATATCCAAACAAAAAATTGATATTGATTCTTTTTTCTATCCCCTTGATACAATTGATAATTGGAACAGAATTTATGGGAAAAATGGTTTTACACAGTATCAATTTATCCTGCCAAGAAAAACTAGTTTTGATGGTCTTGAAGAAATACTAAGAACAATATCAGAATCAGGGAAAGGCACATTTTTAGCGGTACTTAAACTGTATGGAAAAGCTAATGATAACTACCTTTCATTTCCTATGGAAGGGTATAGTCTGGCACTAGATTTCAAAATTGAGAGGGGCTTGTTCAAACTTCTTGATATACTTGATGAAATCGTCTTAAAATATAAAGGTCGCATTTATTTGGCAAAAGATGTTAGAGTAAGTAAGAGAGTCTTTGAACAAGGATACCCGCATATTAATACGTTCAGGAGAATAAGAAAAAAGTATAAAATGGATAAAAAATTCAATTCATTTCAATCACATCGAGTAGGAATTTAAAATGGGTTATATATTAATTATAGGTGCAAAAAGTGATATTGCGATAGCCCTAGCAAGAAAATATGCGAAAAATGGGTATCATCTTTATTTAGCCGCTCGGAAATCTAAAGAATTAGATACATTTGCTACTGATCTTAGCATCCGATATGAAAAAAATGTAAAGTGTATTGAATTAGATATTTTAAGATATAGATCGCATCAATCATTTTACGATTCCCTGAATGAAAAACCCTCCGGCGTAATTTCAGCAGTCGGTTATCTTGGCAAGCATGAGAAAGCACAAATTGACTTTAGTGAAGCACAAAAAATTATTGATACCAATTATACAGGACTTATTAGTTTACTAAACATTATCACAAATGACTTTGAAAAGCAAAGAAAAGGATTTGTCGTTGTTATTAGCTCTGTTGCTGGAGATAGAGGACGAAAAAGTAACTATCTGTACGGTTCTGCTAAGGCGGCACTTACAGTTTACCTGTCAGGATTAAGAAGCAAACTTCATACCGCTAATGTTCAGGTGCTTACAGTAAAACCTGGCTTTGTGGCTACAAAAATGACAAAAGGAATGGATTTACCTAAGAAATTAACAGCCCATGCAGAGAAGGTCGCAGAAGATATTTACAAAGCACAGCAGAAAGGAAAAAATGTGCTCTACACAAAATGGATGTGGAAGTGGATTATGTTAATTATCAGAACTATTCCAGAATGGAAATTTAAGAAGATGAGTATATGAATACACAAAACTTTAGTATATTCATTTTGATAGTTACATTATGGACAATTATATATACTGTACACGATGCATTTTCTAACAATATAAGTTTATTCCATAGCTCGAATAGCAGATGAATTTTCAAAATGGATTCTCTTTTCATTCTTGCTTTATTTATGTGTCTTTACTTGATTGGGTGTTGAATTTCGTGAAAGCTAAAAAAGATGATGAAAAATACCAACTCTAATATCGCTCTTTTTGATTTTGATGGTACTTTGACTACAAAAGATAGCTTAGTACAATTTATTCAATACGCTATTGGTAAACCTTCTTATTACTTCGGTTTGCTCATGATGAGTCCAGTATTAGTACGCTATAAACTTAATCTTGTATCAAATCATATTTCTAAGGAAAAACTCATAGGGTATTTTTTCAAAAGCTGGGAGAGCTTATTTTTTAAGCACGTTGCTGATCAATATGCAATTGAGCAAATCGATAAAATTATTCGCCTCCCTGCAATGAAAAGGATAAGATGGCATCAAAAAAAAGGGGATAAGGTTGTCGTCGTGTCCGCCTCAATTGAATGTTGGATAAAAAGATGGTGTGAAAAAAATAATATTGAACTAATCGCTACCCGTCTCGAAATACGAGAAGGGAAAATTACCGGTAAATTTTCAACCAGGAACTGTTACGGCATAGAAAAAGTAAATCGAATAAAGGATCGCTATAATTTATCTGAGTACAGCGTTATTTATGCATATGGTGATAGTCTTGGTGATAAAGAAATGTTGGGTATAGCGAATAAAAAATATTATAGATGCTTTGAATAACTCAATATTTCATGTGATTCTCAATATTGTTCTTCAGCTGTTCTGCATTTCTCGGAGCTGAAGTATCTGATAAAACAAATTTTAGGTTGTTAGGGTATATCTCCCATTGTATTTATTGCCATCACTATGCTAAGCAACTCTTTCACTGCCTTTCGTGTCCACAATGCATAAGGGAATTTTAACTGGTCTGGCATTGTATCTAATTATAATCTTTTGTATTTGTTTTTCCTGAACAGAGTTTGGGCTAGAAAATACGTCTGGGTAGTACAACCGTAAAAGTAGTTCCCTTATTTCGGTTCGCTTGGAAAAAAATTTTACCCTTATGATTTTGTACGATTCGTTTCGCAATAGCAAGACCTAAGCCAGTTCCCTTTTCCTTCGTCGAATAAAACTCACTAAAAACATCCTCATCTTTTTCAAGTGATATCCCTAATCCCGTATCTGTCACATTAATCATTATTCTATCTATTTTCTTGAAACTTGATATTTTAAGTGAGCCGCCTTCTGGCATCGCTTGAATCGCATTTGAAATCAAATTATAGAAAACCCGCTTTAACTCTTTACTATCTCCTTTTATTCTAGGTAAATCCGGATCTAACCGTGTCTGTATTGAAATTTGATGTGTATCACATTCCCCATGGAAAAATTCAACCGCCGATTCCAAAATTAGATTTATACTTATACGCAAGAATTTCAGATCTTGAAGCTTAGAATAATCGTTAAATTCTTGCAGTAATGAATCCATATGTTCCACTTCTCGTTGAATTGACCACAAACTAGACACTGCTTCATTTTTTTCTTTTTCATCTAAGCCCGATGCTACAATATCTTCTTCTAATAATTGCGTGTTCACATTAATCGCATTTAAAGGATTACGAACTTCGTGTAATAATCCGCGTGTAATTCGTCCAATATTTGACCATTCCTCATTCAGGTGATAGCGACGATTTAGTTCCTTATTTCGGCGAATCCACCTTCGTGAAAACCAAATGGATGCTAATAATAAGCTTATTGAAATCCACGTAATTGTAGTATGGCGCTTAAAACTATAAGGAATTACATAGGTTGCCTGATTAAAAAAACTTAATCTTTTATAAAACCAACGATATTTTCCCTTTCTATAGATAAGCTCATAACTGTTCTTATCATCCAATTGATGTGATCGATAGACTGTTAAATCTTTGTCTAATACAATTAAAATTAATTTTTCAGAATTAATCTCACTAATATGATTTTGTTGAAATTTTGAAAATTCGCTTAATTCAACAGTTTCCTTAAGTTCAAGTAATATAGTGAGATACGATGCTGACCGCTTTAAAGCCTCATAGTCTCGGTCTGTAACATCCTCAACAATCCAAAAAATGAACGTAAGAACATTAAAAACAAATAAACATGATATAATAATAATTGGAACTGTAAAAAGAGATTTTAGATCATTTACTTGATGCGCCATGTCAGCACTTTCCCATTATGGAATAAATTCTCCAATATCAGTAATAAAATCAATTAAAATTTTTCGCTTTGAGAAAATCAAATTCTTCATTTTTTCTTTCCCATAAATTCATTAACTCAAGTTCCCTTTCCGAGTAAAAAACAAATTTGGACTGAAACGCCATTAGCTTGATATAATCCTTTTCAAAATTCATGTTTCTCTGAATTTTCTTTTTTTTTCTCTCAAGTGCATCTAATTCAGCTTCTACACTTTCAATCTCCTTCTCAATACGTTTAAGAGCATTTCTTTCCTTTTTGCGTCCAATATAAGCCGTTTTCTTTTGCTCATTCTTTTTGTAAACCTTTCGGTACTTTATTTCTTCAATCCATGATTGTATTTCATTTATTTCGCCAGTGTAAATGCATAAATCACCCTTATAAAAATAATAAACTTCCTTTATCAATCCATCCAAAAATGAACGATCATGAGAAATAATAAGGCAAGTACCGTCAAAATTCATTAATGCCATTTGAAGCCGTTCTTTCGAATCAACATCTAAATGATTCGTTGGCTCATCCAAAATAAGTGTATTAACCGGTTGAACAAGAATCTTAGCCAAAGCAACTCGCGCTTTCTCCCCACCGGATAGAACCGATATTTTCTTTTCAATATCTTCACCAGAAAATAAAAAAGCCCCTAAAATAGATCGTACTTGATTTCTTTTTTCATCTGAAGCAAATAACATAAGTTCTTGATAAACCGTATTATTGGCACCCAATTCTTCCAGTTGATGTTGACTATAATAGGCAATCCTTACTGTCTCATTGCTTTCAACGTAACCAGAGGTCGCTTTTAATCGCTTGCTTAACAGCCGAACAAAAGTTGATTTTCCTGCTCCATTTGAGCCCATAATTGCGATACGATCTCCACGATAAATTTCCCCACTTATTTCGTTAAGAACATCCTTTTTAGAAAATTTCATTTGAAGATTCTTAAATGAAAATACTAATTTCGAGGAAGGTTGAGTCACTTGAAATGCAAAGGCAACATGTTTCTCTTTAAATTTTACCGCATCAACGTTCATTTTTTCTAACATTTTTATACGTGATTGAACCTGTTTTGCCTTTGTTGCTTTATACCGAAAACGATCAACAAATTCCTGAATATGTTGAATTTGTTTCTGCTTTTGTTGAAGCGTTTTCGCAAGAGATAGCAATCGTTCTTCTTTTTCCAAGCAAAAATCTGTGTAATTTCCAATATACCGAGTTAAATTTTTGTTTGATAGTTCCACAACTTCTGAAACAATTCGATCTAAAAAACTTTGATCATGCGATATTATAATAACAGATTTAGAATATGTCGTTAAATAGTCTTCCAACCACGTTAAAGATTCGATGTCTAAATGATTTGTCGGCTCATCTAATAGTAAAAAATCCGGTTCACTTAATAGCATTTTTGCTAAAAGTGCTCGCATTTTCCAACCCCCACTAAATTCTGAAATTGAACGATCAAATTCCCTTTCAGGAAAACCTAAGCCAGCTAATATTTTTTTCGCCGTTGCTTCCAATTGATAGAAATCAGATACAGATAAGCGATGTTGAAATTTTTCAATCTTGTGGCTAATCTGGATAATTTTTTTCTGACCCTTTTCTTCGCTTAATTGCTGGTTCAAACTTTCTATCTCTTTTTCCAAAAGAAATAAGTCTTTAAACGCAGATAACGTTAGTTCAATAACAGACTCATCTGCTCCAAACTCAACTTCTTGTGCAAGATATTCAATAGTGCAATTTTTAGGAACAATAATATCACCTTTAAGCACCGATTCATTTTTTTTGATAAGACGAAATAATGTTGTTTTTCCCACCCCATTAGAGCCAACTAATGCAACTTTTTTATTAAACTTGAACGTAAAAGATAAATTCTTGAAAAGAATTTTACCAGAATATCCATGTTCAATTGATTGTAACTGAATCATCGTCAAAAGTCACGAAGTTCGATTCTACGAACTGAATCATAAGGGAAAATAATTGTACAACGTTCTAAAGTTTTCACAATGAGACTTGCCGTTTCTTGCGTGGCTAAAGTTTCAATTGAATGATTACGAATATAGTCACTTTCTACGGTTCCGTCTTGGAATAGAACAAGAGCTTTTCGGGCATTAACTTTAAAAATAAGACTGTTGTAAAAACTTTCAGAACGGGAGGAACCATCAAACGAAAACTTATCGCTATAATCATTCCAGTAAGGTTTATTATCGAATTTTCCATGACCTAAGCCTGAATCTAAGTCTTCATTAATGGATATAATTTTTTTGATCTCTTTTGCATCAAATACTTTTTTCAGTCCAGCTATAGTCGGATTGTAAAAATGATATAGCCATGCTTCAAATATCACATTAGTATTTCCAAAAATACCATCTTTGCGAACAATCCTAATATGTATGCCTGCCTGTCCCCACTCATTATCATCGTCATTTTTTTTCTTCCACTTTTTGATAGCTACAAACTTAATTTTGGTAACTTCAAATTTATCATGGACGGGATCAATCTTTCTTTTTGTTACGCCACTTGGAAACATTTTTTCGCCATTAAATACCAGTCGATATTTTTGTAATGTTGATCCAGTTCCTTCACCCGTCTCCGGTTCAATTCGTAATTCATAAGAATCCGAGCACGAGAATAAAAATATAAATATACTTAGAATTAATTGTTTCATTAGGCTTTTTTCACACTAATGTATTCTTAACCCTTTACCAAATCAAGTATCTAAAAAGAATTTCCTTTTGGATTTGAAAACAATGCCCCATCAATTCTTACATTCGGATATTTTTCACGAAGCATCATTATTTTATTTGCTGTTGTTTTCAAAAATTTTTGATATATAGCAGAGTTTTTGTTTCTCACCTGATGATTTAAATCACGCTGTACGGATTTAATCTCTTGGATAATCTTGCCTACTTTCGCTCCAATTAGACACGAGCAAAATTTCTCAAATATGTAATCAATTGCAATTTCGTTTGGGTGTATCATGTCATCTTTATAAAAACGATAATCTCGTAAATCATCCATCATAATTTCGTACGAAGGAAAGTAAAAAATTTTCTCCTCCTTTTCTATGAATTCTTTAATTACTAAATGAAGTAGAGATTTACTAATTTGATTGTCGTGAAAACTGTTATAAAGATACCGAACTGGGCTTACTGTAAAAACGATGTTCATGTTTGGATACTTAGTTCTTATTTCCGTCAATAAATTATCCCACGTTTCTCTTATTTCTAATATGGAAAGCATCTCCTGTGCAAATTTTTTTTGTGGAATCTTATGGCAATTTCCTACAATTTTGTTTTGCTCCTTTAAGCAAAAGACCATTGCTGAACCAAAATTAATTAGAAGTAGATTAGTAGTTCCCAACATATTGTGTACTTTTTTAATCTCTGTATTTATTCTTTGAAGAATAATCGCTTCATTTTGATTCGAAAAACTTCCATGATGATCAAAACTGATAAATTGTCCGTCGTAGAAGCTTAAATCTGAAGAGGTATATTTTCGATTTTCAATCACAGCTCTAAGTGCATTTGCAATTGAAATTGGATTATATAATATTCCAAATGGGTTTGAAAAAATTGGGAAACTGAAATTTTCTAACTTTTTCGCAATATGTTCGGCAAAACAACTTCCAAAGTTTAAAATAGAGTTTTCATAAGAAAGTGAAAAAGGTAGTTTTGAAAGTTTAACTTCTGTCCTAAATTTCATTTTGATATTGCTTTCCTAATCGTAGATAAAAATATACTTTGAGGTTTTATACTAAAATATAACTTTTATAGTTTTTAAGCGTATACCTGAAAATTGTAATTAATGGAGGAATCATGAGGTTTACTTTTACACTTATCACACTTAGCATCTTCACTATTTCCTGTAGTACTAACAAAATGCTTCAGAAAAGTACCACACCTGTTATTAAAATGAAACTTAACCTAAAAAAACCTGCCGATGATCTTTTCCATGTGACAGTTAAGGTATCAAATTTATCTGAAAACAACAATATTTTTAATTTTGCTGCCACCGTACCAGGTACCTATGCAAATCTTAACTTTGGACGCTTTGTAAAATCTTTTATCGCCTACGATGCTAACGGAAATGAGATTAAAAGTAAAAAAATATCTACTAACCAGTACCAATTATCAAATCCAAGTAAAATTCGTAAAATTATTTATAGTATTGAAGATTCATATGATTCTGATCTTGAACCGAAGGGAAAAGGAATTTTTCCAATGGGTGGTACAGAAATAGATTTGGATCATGCTATTATAAATACCTTTGGTGTATTCGGGTATTTTAAAGGCTTACAATCTGCTCCTATTAAACTACGGCTTAGTTTGCCTTCAGACTGGAGTGAAGGAACTGCGCTCCAAAAAGTTGGAGATGCTTATGTGGCTGACACGTACGATCATTTAGCTGATTCACCAATATTGGCCGGAAAACTAACAAAGGGTAAGCTAAATGCAGGTGGAATAAATATTGAGTTATATACCTACTCATCTAACGGAGTTTTAAAAGCAGATTCATTGATAAAAATTAGTGCTCAAGTCCTGCGCGATGCTGAAAAATTTATCTCCTATCCGATTGTAAAACGCTATGTGTTTTTGATGAGTTTTTTAGATCAAACTACTATAGCTCGAAATAATTTTCGCGGAATGGGTGCTTTAGAGCACTCCTACAGTTCATTTTATGTATTACCTGAGTACCCACAAATGTATCGTCGAGTTTCTGATATTTCCGCACATGAATTTTTTCATGTGATGACCCCACTCAATATTCACAGTGAAATAATTGAGAAATTTAATTTTAGCAAGCCGCGTGCATCACGACACTTATGGTTATATGAAGGTATAACCGAATGGGCATCAGATATTATGCAATTGCGTAATCAGAGTATGAATTTAAAAAAATACCTTACAAAAATTTCTTCAAAAATCACCACTGATAAAAAATATTTTGATAAGAACTATAGTCTAGAAAAATTAAGCACAACATCTTATGACTCTATTGGTGCGAGCCAATATGGAAATATTTATGAACGAGGTGCTTATATTGCAACCTTATTAGATCTGAAACTACTAAAACTTTCTGACGGAAAACGTGGTTTACGGGAAGTTATTATTGCACTCGCCAAAAAATTTGGAAAGTCTCGAGCTTTTGATGATGCACGTTTTTATGAAACTTTCACAAAAGAGACTAACTATCCAGAAATTCGACAGTTTATTAGTAACTATATTCAAGGAACTAAGGATTTCCCGATTAGAGAATACTTTTCTTGGATTGGCATTGACTATATTGAAAAGGAAGAAGTTGCAAAAATTGGAGTATCATTTTCACCTGGGACTGAAGGGCGATTTAGAATTAGCTCACTTAATCCAAAGCAACGAGATATGGAAAAATTAGAAACAGGCGATACAATTTTGGAAGTTGATGGAAATGATATAACGCTAAAAAATTTTAAACCTATTTTTGAAAAATTTAAATCAAAAAAAATTGGCGATAAAATTACATTTAAGTTGAAACGTGATGATAAAATTTTGACTGTAACTACTAAGATGGTTCAATCCTTCAATAAAAATATACTAAAACTTATAAAAAAACCAACAGCAGAACAGTTGCGTTTACAGAAGGCATGGCTTGTAAATTTACCCATTAAATCGAATTAACATTATCTCTATCTTTTGAAATGGACGGTCTTTTAATATCCGTTCATTTTATAATTTTAGATTCGAAATCATTGGCTAATTTATTACGTTAATTGAGAAAATTTTCTCATTAAAATTAATTTTTTCTAAAATTTCAAATCCTTTTACAATTCGCCCAATGACGGTATATTTTCCATCTAAATGTGGTGAATATCGTTGCATAAGAAAAAATTGAGACGATCCAGTATCTTTTCCAGCCGTCGCTATTCCGACTGTTCCATAAGAAAAGCGCTCATTTGTGTACTCACATGGAACAGGCTTACCCGAACTTCCCCAGCCATCTCCCCGTGGGTCTCCTCCCTGCACAACAAAATTAGGTACAAGTCGATGAAAAGATAAGCCATTATAAAATCTCTTTCGTGATAGAGAAACAATATTTGTAATATTTTGGATAGCCATTTTATTAAACAAATCAATATAAATTCGACCCATATTTAAAACAATCTCCAAGCGTTTTGCTCTTTGCTTATTAATTTCCTCCCAAGTAAATTTTAATAACGATAAATTTTCTTTATTTTTTATTTCTTCAAGCGAGAAATTTTGACATATTTTATTAAATTTTTTAACTAAAATTGTGTGATTTATTATTTCTCGAATTGATTCTAAAAAACTCTTCATTTCATTCTTTGAAGACAATTTTGAAACAGAATTAAAAATAGTAAGCATTGTTTCTATGTCGGTCGTTTCATTTAATTTTTTATATACCTGAATCAAAGTACCAACATAGCTTTGTTTTTCATGCTTTACTGCGTAGCGAGCAATATAATCCGAACGGGCGATATCTGCTTCTTCAAGTACTTCGATAAAAAAAGAATCTGAAAAAACAGTCGTTTTGCTAGCCTTTTCAATAAAAGTAGTTTTAACAGCTTCATCCAGTTCAGAATAAAATTTTGAAAACTCTATCAATGCATCATTTCGATTTGTATTAAACAATGCATATACCAAATCGCACTGTTCACTTATTGTTCGGGCTTGAAAATTATTATTAATATATCGTATTGTTTCTTCCGGATACTTATAAGCAATTGCAATATAATTTTTAGGCCTATTGTCTAAGATCAAGTAAGTATATACTGGTTGGTTAACTTTAAATTCGGAAATATGCCTAATAATATAGTCCCTCGTATATGGATGTAACGAATCTAAACTCAACATATCATACAAATATTCAGATTGAATGCTTTTTTTTGTCTTTTTTAAAATTTCTAAAAATCGAATTAGTATCCGCCAATTTAGGTCCATTTGAAAATATTTTTTTAAAAAGGATGAATGATCAAATTTTAAATCTTCAATCGTTTTCATTAAATCTGAAATCGCTATGGACGTTTCAATTGTTGTGCTATCTTTGAAATTTTTATCAAATTCTTCAAAGAAAAACTCTGATTTTTTTTTTGTTAGTTCTGTTTTCAGGCGACTAAAGAAAAAATAATACCCATTTTTTGCTTCTCTTGGAATTTGCTTCCAGTTTTTTATAATTGGAAAAAATAGTTTATTAAATTTTTCATCTCTTCTCAATAAAGGTGTAATATCGTATCCAGTAAAATGCTCGGAATAGTTTATTATATATTTTTGAATAGACGGCAGACTCTTTATACTCGCTACTTTGACAAGTGATTTAAATACTATTGACCGAAATTTTTTGTTTTCTTTTTGAAACAACGCATCTTTAAGGTATTCTTCAACAAGTGGATTGAAAAGTTGTCCCAAGGCTATAATTGCTATTTTTCGTATTTTAATATTTTGGTGCTTCGCAAAATGAATCAAAATATCTGCATAGACCGTATCTTGAATTTTAGAAATTACTTCTAAAGCATATAACTGCTTCTCTTCATTTTCTGAATCTAAATAGATCTGAAATAATTTTGGATCAGAAACACGTGCTTGTTCAAGTTTTAGTAATTCTCGTTTATATCCTGGAATCTCTGCTTTCTCCGCCTGACAAGCCAGAATAAAAATGATAAGTAAAAAACGCACGTTAATCCCATTTGCCAAAAATGGAAAGACAAATAAAGTATTACTCAAGAAAGGATTTTAAATCAATTACATCATATCTTTTTATAAAACCCTTAAACCCAGTCTTAATTGGATCAATATTCGTGGGATTAGCGCCATAATGCATCAACCATGTTTTTCGTTTTGTTGTTTTATCCATACCACCATCCAGTTGATTGAATTCAGTATGAACAGACGTAGGAGATTCAAATAGTTGGCAGTCTTGAAAAATTAGTTTTGCATTTTTTGGTGGTAATTCCACAGTATCTGACGAGTAATAAATTTTATCATCTATCCAAACTGAGTAGCTCTCCATCCCCCTAACATGTTTTGTCTCAGAAAACCGAATAGGCTTAAATCCATCAATTTTAATCGTATTAGAAATACTTACATCAAAATAGGTTTCAATTGTCGCCTCAAAATAACCATCCTCTGCGGTTTGAGCATTAATCATTCCTTTTTCAAGTATTTGCCATATGTCATCAAGTAACGATTTTGTAGGAACATGTAAAACGGGTTTTCGGAAATTCGAAAAATTTCTGGCAACATAGAAAGACGAAAAGCCCAGTAGTTCTAGACCACCCACATGATCCGAATGAACATGTGTAATTAAAACATCTGAAATATTAAATAAACCGCTCTCACGTTTAGTGAGAACTGGAGGAGTCGAAAAACCACAATCTACCAACAACTGTCGATCGGAACTATCAGACGATATCAATGCATTATTATTACCTAATTCAGGACTTAAACCCGAACCTACACCTAAAAATTCTATTTTCATGTTTAACCTTTTCAATAATTATTCGATCAGAAGTAAAACGCATACTGCGCCAGACCCTGACTTGGAATTTAATAAGAAGCATTGTTAAATGAAACCTCTATTTTTGAAGTTCCTTTAAATCGTTCAGAACTATATCTACGTGATTTTTCACACGAACTTTTTCATACTTTTTAACAATTTTTCCTACAGGATCAATGATAAATGTTGAACGAACAATACCCATGTATTCTCTCCCGTAGTTTTTTTTGAGTTGCCACACACCAAATTTTTCGAGTAATACACCATCTGTATCAACGATAAGTGGAAAGTTTAATTCCTTTTTAGTTGCGAAATTAATATGTGATTTTTTAGAATCTTTTGAGACACCAAAAATTTGAGTGTCAATCGCTTCAAAATCAGATTTCATATCTCGAAAATCGCATGATTCCATTGTACACCCTGGAGTGCTATCTTTTGGATAGAAAAACAATACAGTCCATTTTCCTATGAATGCCTCATCTGTAACGGCATTTCCATTGTGATCATTTAACTGAAACGCATCTACTTTATCACCGATTTTCATATTCCTCCTTTTAATTCATTTCAACTAATTCAATACGAACTTTCCCTACTATAATTCGCATTTTCCCAATAGCTGGCACTACATTTTCCTTGAGAAAAAAACCTTCCGCTGCTCCTGTCGTACCCGCAACGCCTTGATAATGTGCCTTTGCTGATAAATAAAAAAATACTTGGTCCTTGTCAAAAACCTCTTCTTTTCGTTCTTCCTCATGAAAAAATACATCTGTCCATTTAAAATTCTCATTTATAACAGTGGTTACTCGTTGACTAATCCGGCTAGCAACTAATCCTCTTGTATAAAACAGAATTGCTGTCCCACCTTGGGCGTTATGTGGAAGCTCCTTTTCAACATATTCAAATCGTCCGTCCGACAAAACAATACGCGCTTTAAATACATTTTCAATTCGATTCAATTCATAAAATTTTACTTCAGCTTTGTCACCCACCATGCGGGACAAAAAGCTATATTCCATACTTAAATTATCAACATTTAAGTATGTTTCAAAAAATGCATCTAGGCTCAAAAGAAAACTAGTTGACTTAAGTTCATAATTGACTTTAAGAAGTTTCTTACCTTCATACTCTATGATTGAGTCAGCTACTTGGACAAACATCTTTCCTAGATTAAACCCATAACTTACCTGGTATTTTAAATACTCATTAGGTCTCATTTTAAATTTTTTTGTAAGTATACTTGGATCAAAAATCGGAGGGAAATTTGTTATATTTAAGCTTTCTAGACGTTCTTTTATTTCTTTTTGATAATGACCATTCGGATAATATTTTAGATAATTATTATAGTTTTTAACTGCTTTAACTTTGCGTCCGATTTTTTTATATAAATCACCCAAAAGCAAATAGTAATTATCCGATGGATACTGATCTTCTAATGCCTCTTCTAAGTACTCAATCGCATCTTCAATATTTCTTTTGGATATAAATTCTGAAATGCGAATATGAGCACTCATTAAGCTAGCGTTTTCCGAAACCGCTTTCTCGTAGTATTCATTTGCCAATTCAAAATTATTTTCTTCATCATAAATTTTTGCTAACTCAAAGAAAAATTCGTACTGATCTTCATTATCTATTGCCTGCTCAAAGAAAGAAATTGCTTTCGAAGTATTGTCTCTTTTTACTGCAATTAAGCCTCTTAAGTAAAATGCCCATTCGTAGTCGTCATTTTCATGCAGTGATTTAGAAATATACTCTAATGACTTGGGATAATTATTTTGTAAGTAATAGATGTACGCAATATTATAATTTACGATTTCGTTTTTGTTAGATGATTCTAACAAGCTTTCCAGACTCTTATCAATATCCCCCAAAATCCATTCTTTGCATTCTTTTGGTAGCCGTTTTAACATCGGAGAAATACTTCGTAGCTGTGATAAAAGTACCATTGATAAGAAAAAAAATATAAAGAGTCGTCGTATTCGCATTTATCCTACCTTTTAAAATTACATCTTAGTGAGATGTTGTAATAATTTCAAGCAAAGATTGCATTTCGCTTTTCCAAAATCTTATGAAATTTGATTTTACAAAGGCTCACTTTAAAAGTAAATTCTTTCATATTTATCGAAAGGTCACAAATGAAAATTATCACAATGTTTCTTATCACTTTACTAGTCTTTTCTTGTGGTTCACAAGATGAAGTGGACCGTATCAAAAAGTTGAACGAAGATCTCAAAGTAAAGTTTCACAAGTTGGAAACTCAGTTAAAATTATCTTTAAAATCAAAGCAAAAATTTGATTTTATCAAAAAACAACTACAAAATGTTTCAGCCACAATCCAAACAAGTGCTGGTGACATAACAGTAAAATTTTATCCCGACAAAGCGCCACTTACTGTTTACTCATTCATCTTAAGAGCAGAGTCAGGTTTTTACGAGAATACAAAATTTCATCGCATCATGCCTGGTTTTATGATTCAGGGTGGTGATCCAAACTCCCGTGACAAAAATGTTAGTGATGATGGGCTAGGTGGTCCGATTGTAAATCAACCACATGAATTTAATGCTACAAAGCACACTAGAGGAATCTTATCAGTTGCAAGAACACCCGATTTATCAAGTGGGGCAGGTAGTCAATTTTTTATTATGCATGGAGAAGCTCCTCATTTAGATACTCAATACACCGTATTTGGAGAAGTTATAAAAGGCTTAGATATTGTTGATAAAATTGCAAATGCGAAACAACGAAAACAACCCGTTAACTATCCTGTAAAGCCTGTAACGATTAAACGAATTATTGTTAAACGCTGATGCATGAAAAAGCGATTACTTTTCGTGTAATTGTTATCGCAATAAATCTTTTTTTTTTGATGATACCCATTACTGCATTAGCACCTGTTTTGCAAGAAATTACAGTGGGAAGATTTCCTAAGCTTTCCGAGTTTGAAAGACATTTTTTTATGTCTGTTAATATGATAGGGGCATTTCTATTTGCTCCTATCATTGGAATTTTATCCGACTACTTTAAAAAACGAAAAATAATTATAGTTGTTGCCTTTATGGTAAATGCTCTTACTCTTTTTCTGATGTCGCTAAGTTGGTCTTATTCTGCTTTTCTAGTTTTACGCTTTATTGAAGGTTGTGCACATATTTCTGCTTTAACATTATTAATGACATTAGCCATGGATTTTATAAAAGAAAGAAGTGATGGACGGATTATGGGTTTTATAGGATCTGCTATTAGCTTAGGCGTGGCATTTGGTGCTCCACTTGGTGGTATTATTGGTCAGAACAATCCAAAAAACGTTTTTATTTTTGGTGCCATACTGTTACTCGTTTTTTCGTTGATTTCGTTTTTATTACTTGAAGATATTAAGCATCAAAGTAAAATCAGTCCTGTTCGTTCTTTAATTGATTCTGTATTAAAAAAGCGAAATCTCCTAATCCCTTATGCATTTACGTTTATTGATCGACTCACTGTCGGCTTCATTATTTCAACATTAATTTTTTATCTTCGTACAGAGCTACTAGTAAATCCAAAAGACATCGGATTTATTATGGCTACATTTTTGATCCCATTTTCACTACTTATTTATCCTTTTGGAATTCTCTCCGAAAAATATAATAAGCTATTTCTTATGATTACTGGAAGTTTAATTTATGGTATATTATTAATTCTAATTGGATTCTCAACATTAGGAACTATTAAAATTATCATGATTCTCAGTGGTTTTGCATCCGCATTAATGTATGCACCATCTCTAATACTTGTTCATCGAGTCGCTGGAAAGCAAAATAAAGCTATTGGCATGAGTGGTTTTAATTGTGCTGGCTCAATTGGCTTTATTATTGGTCCCTTATTTGGAGGAAGCATACTAACATTTTTTTCTACTAATACTTTTGGCTTAACCTCATACCAACTTGCTTTTGTCTTAATTGGTGGGGCAGAAATACTTTGTGCTATTTTCTTTATTCCCTATCTGAAGCGGATAAACCTTTAGGCTCCTTATTTACTGGAATGTTGATTTTTTTTCATTTTTTGTTAGTCAAGTTGATTTTTTTCAACAAAAGATAAGGTTAAGTGCCACAAATTATCATTGGCATGAAATTGCTTACTCCTTTCTTATCTCTATTAAAATAAAGGAACAAACATGAAACTACTTATTTTATTCGCCTTACTTACGACGGTAAATGCTCGCGAGATTTCTAAAGGGAAAAAAGATATATCCATTTTTGAAAAGCATCGTAAAAGTAAAAACATATTTCAAAAAGAATCTATTACGACAAAAATAAATACCTTTGCTCAAGATTCTTTAAAAATAATAAGCGAAATATGGGGACTCTTTTATATTAAAAGTCGAACTTTACGTAATCATGTCTCTGCTTATAAAAACAGACGCATCAGTAAATTAGATTTTCAAGAGCTAAAAAGAAGTATTAAAAAAGATGGAAGATATTACGATCTCCTAACATGCTCACTATACCCCTTAGAAGGTGATTCTGTTCGCTTAGAGATTGAACGTACTTCTTCAAAAAAAAGGCGATTTCATCATGATGATGGCTCAGAACGTGATATGGATTATAGTAGCTTACTAAAGAGTGCTGGCGTCACTTATTACTTTGATTTTCTAATACTTACGCTAAATACCGATTATGATGGTAACCTCCAAGTTGGCTATCGGGCTGAGTTTGAGCATAATTTCTATCGAGGCTTTTTGGGTATTGAATATCAAGCAACTATTTGGAAGACTATCTTTCGTTTTGGTTCAGGATTTAGCCCAACAGGTATTTTTCAATTTAATTTTACAATGAGCGAAAAAGGCAAATACTGGAAAATGAGCCGCGGCAAGTTAAGTTCAAATTTACGCCTCACACCACAACATATTATCGGCGAACTTTATCCATATAATTCAATTGGAAAACTTGAAATACTCCGTAAAAATCATGCACTCCGATTTTACTACGGACTCCAACCGATCAAGTCTTCATTTCGCGATACGTTTCATATTACAGATAAAACGTTAGCGAAAAGCTTTCGCGCGGAATACAGCTTAAACTATTTTGATGATAATCGGCACCCAATTTCTGGTGTGTACTTCAATGCAAAATACCAAAGTATTTACGCCACTAATAAAAAAGATGATTTGCCATATGAACTTGGAAACGAATATGCCATCCCACTTTATAATAAAGGTACATATAACACAAGCTACTTCGGAAACCTTCAACTTCTATTAAATTACTATGGAAATACAGCTATCCACATTGGAGTCCAAACCGTATATCAGCATTTTAATACTTCGCGTTTCGACTATTCTAATCCAAAAATTGTTGGGGAAATTGGTTTTAATCAACAAGAATTACAAATGTTGACTTTAACAGCAGGGCTGCGAAAGCGCTTTGATGAGAGTATCTTTGAAATAATTTATGGCATTAACCGAATGAAATTATATTCCAATATCCAAGGGGATATAAACGATCACTTTATCGAAATTCGCTATATCAGTGAAGCATTTGAAATTAAGTATCATTATATTTTTGACCAAGTTTTAAATAACCCAATGAATATAAATAATTTTGAAAAATATATACATCACCATGTAGGAGCTGTATTTTCGATTGGAATTTCCTTCGGGAGTTTATATTGATTAGGCTAACTTTATTATGTTGGATTTGTTTTACTCTCTCTGCCCAATCGAACTTTTTGGTGAAGGAAGAACTTTATCGTTTAAAAAAAGGTAAAGTCTGGATTGTGTCAAATGACTCGCTTAATTTGAAATTATCCTATGACATTTGGAAGAATTCGTATCAAATATTCAATCAATTTACCAGTAAATCAAGTACAGAAATTGATAGTATTTTTCTCTATCTTCGCGATGAAATGAAATTATATTATATTTACTTGGAAGAAGAAGACAAAAAAAGAGAGAAATCAGACATCTTAATTATTGATTGGATAAATTTATTGATTGAGCAATTTACAAAACGAAAAATTGTGCTAAAAAAAAATAAATCTAATATTGAACGTTAAAATGCAAAAGAAACTGAGTAATTACCTAACTCTATATATTTTTTTAATAAGTGTTGTGAGTTTACTTAGTTTTTATTGGGTTTATGCAAATTTTGGAGATGTTTTAGACGCTTATTCTCAGTCACAAACGGAGCAGGAGCATTTAGCATTAACTTTATCTCGTGAGGTTTTTAAAAGTATTGATGTCAAGCACATAAAAATTGATTCGGCTTCTATTGTCCTTGAAAAACATGATTATAACCTTATCACCGAATTATTCTACATTGAAAACAATCATATTTTTCTTCGGAAAGGAAATCATTTTTTCCGTTACACTGGAAAATACAAAGAAAAACTAAAACAACTTTTTTTTCTGAAAACAAAATATTTATCCAATCAATCTCGCAATTTATATCGACCAGCATTTATTATTTTTGTGCTAATTATGACAATAATTTTATCTATCGGCATCGCTTTGATATTTTTTTTATCCCGCCGAATTAAACGAAACATGACAGAATTAAAAAAATCATTAGCTAATGAATCCATTCCCGCAAAAATTGATTTTGTTGAATTCTCCCTCATTTTAAATGAGTTTCGAAAATATCAGGCTAAATCGATACAAATTGAGCGTCAGAATATTATTCAAGATGTTTTAAGTCGTTGGCAAATGGAGGTAAAAAAAATTATTCACGATCTAAGAAATCCACTTCAGCGTATTAAGTTAACTTTGAATAATATTGAAAAGTTCTCTCAGACTGAACTAGCGCTTGCCGCCGTTGATGAAATTCAACTTAATTTAAAGAATATTCGTTCAGCTGAATTAATAGATGAAATTAACCCAACGATTTTTGATTTAAATCAGTTTTTTGAAAGAATTAAAACTTTATTCTATGAAATAGAAATAAAATTCGTTTCAACTCTTATAGAGGGATTTAAATTTGATGAATATGCGTTTCAGCGAATTTGTTCGAATTTTATTCAAAATTCTATTGATGCAAATGCCATGCAAATTCATTTTTCTTTTTTCACCGAGAATGAAAAAACAATTATTGAAATTTCTAATAACGGGAATAAAATTGAATACCCAGAGAAACTATTTATTCCCTTCTCAACATCTAAAAAAAATGGAAGTGGACTTGGACTGGTTATTGTATTACAGTTTCTTCACATGCACAATGGAACCATGTTCCTCAAAAACACTACAAGTACAGAGAGCACTTTTAGAATTGAGCTGATATGAAACATGTTCTACTCATAGATGATGATAAATTATTTCATGAAAGTTTTCGTGCAACTATCGCATCTGATAAAATTGCCTGTTTTTTTGCAAGTAACTCTAAACAGGCCTTTCAGATAATCCAGTCAGAACTCATTCATCTCATTTTTCTTGATCTTGATTTAGGTGATGAGTACGGCTTAGATATTATTAAAAATATTTCAAACTTTCGTATTCCAATTTGTATTCTTTCTGGCACTGCTTCAATTCATACAACAGTTAAAGCACTAAAATTAGGTGCCATTGATATTGTGGAAAAGCCAATATCTAAATCAGATATACATCACATAATTCAGAAATATTCTCGCCTAGTGCAGCAAGAAGTAACAGAAAAATCATGGCTATCAAAATCGATGCAAGAAATTGAAACAACAGTACACACAATTGCAACAACAAATGCAAAAATTCTACTTCGAGGAAAAACAGGAACGGGTAAGGAAATTTTAGCCCGTAGAATTCATCAGCTAAGCAATCGAAGTTCTAAACCCTTTGTTGCCGTCAATTGTGCCGCTATTCCAGAAAACTTAATCGAAAATGAATTATTTGGTTCTGTAAAAGGAGCCTTTACGGGTAGCGATAAAACCCATATCGGCTTAATCCAAATGGCTGAAGCAGGAACACTTTTTCTAGATGAAATAGCGGACATGCCAATTCACTTACAAGTTAAATTATTACGTTTTCTCCAAGAAGGTGAAATTCATCCCATTGGTTCAAATAAGCCAAAAAATGTAGATGTCAGAATTATTGCAGCAACTCATCACAATTTGGAAAAAATGCTTGAAGACAGGACATTTAGAGAAGATCTATATTTTCGTTTAAATGTTTTCACCATTGATTTACCTTCTTTAAGAGATAGGATTGATGATCTGGAAATACTCATTAGTGAATTAGTCAACAAATTTAAATTAAACTATAGAAATGAACTCGTTTTTACAAAAGAAGCCATTTTTTCTTTAAAACAACACGAGTGGAAAGGAAATATTCGTGAGCTATCCAATCTAATTGAGCGCTTAATGCTAAGCGTTTTTCACCCAGTAAATGCATCGGACTTACCTAAAAACTTCAGATATTCAAAAGAGGATAAGAGTTTAGAAATAAATTCAACTATTTCTCTACGACTTGCACGTGAAAATTTTGAGCGCCAGTATATCAATAATATTATGAGGCATTGTAACTCGCTTAAGGAAGTATCCGAGCGTTTAAAAATTGAAAGGACTACTTTGTACAAAAAACTACGATATTTGGGAATTGATAATCTTTAAGAATTGTATATGCTTCTGTTTTATTTATTCCAATTCAGCATTTGATCACTATTGGTTCTATCACAAATGCTTAAATTTAGTTAACCAGAAAATATTAAAACAGTATTCATTTCCAACAGAATTTATAAATGTATTACTTTCACAATAAATTAAAACAATTCTTTTAAAAGCTGGACAATTGGTTTTGACTGACTCATAATGTAAAAATGTAAAACAGGTACCTTTGCTTCTATTAATTCTTCAGCTTGTCTCAAGAGCCAAATTTTCCCGACTTTCAATTCTTCTTCTTTTGATTTTGCTAACATCATTTTAGTCACGAATTCATCAGGAATATCTACATAAAAATGCCGTGGTAAAGTGCTTAATTGTTTTTTACTTGTAATTAATTTTAGTCCGGGAATAATTGGAAGCGTAATATCATTTGCTCGACATGATGATACAAAATCAAAATATACACGGTTATCAAAGAACATTTGGGTCACGATATAGTCTGCACCTAATTCAACTTTTTGCTTTAAATATTGCAAATCTACCGACTGATTTGGTGATTCAAAATGTTTTTCTGGATATCCCGCCACACCAATGCAATAATTTGTTGATGAAGTACCTAGTAACTCATCATCTAAATATTTTCCATTATTCATTGCAACAACTTGTTGAATTAAGTCGCTAGCATGGTGATGTCCGTCCGGATCAGGAATAAACGAGTTCTCTGACTTTATCGGATCTCCTCTAAGAAGTAACACATTATCAATCCCTAGAAAATCAAGATCGATTAATGCATTTTCGGTTTCCTCTTTAGAAAATCCACCACAAATAATATGCGGTACGGTTGATATATCGTATTTATTTTTAATTGCCGCACAAATTCCTACAGTACCAGGTCGTTTCCGAACCGATTTTCGTTCCAAAAGTCCATTATCATGTTTCTTGTAAACGTATTCCTCACGGTGATAGGTTACATCTATAAAAGCAGGTTTAAACTCAATGAGCGGATCAAGCGTCTGAAAAATGGTTTGAATACTTTGCCCTTTTAAAGGGGGTAAAATTTCAAACGACGCTAACGTTTTTTCCGCACGCTTAATATGATCTGTAATTTTCATGATTTCCTATTTATATGCTAAGTTGGAAGCAAGTTGCTTTTCTGCCAACTCAATTGTGATATCGTTTCGTTTTGCATAAGATTCTATCTGATCTCTATTAATTTTTGTTATTCCAAAATAATGCGACTCCGGATGCGAAAAATAATATCCACAAACGGATGATGTCGGGCACATTGCCATTGATTCGGTTAACGAAATTCCGATATTTTTTTCGACACTCAATAATTTAAAAAGTTTCCTTTTTTCAAAATGATCCGGACAAGCTGGATAGCCGGGTGCAGGGCGGATTCCCATATATTTTTCAGCAACTAAGTCCCTATTATCTAACATTTCATCTTTCGAATAGCCCCAGTATTCCGTTCGAACTTTCTTATGAAGCAATTCCGTAAAAGCTTCAGCTAGTCTATCTCCCACCGCTTGAGCTAGTATTGCCTTGTATTCATTGTGCTCATTGCGGAAATTTGAAATTAATTTTTCTAAACCATTCCCAATTGTTACTGCAAAGAAACCAATATAATCTACTATTTTTTCATCTTTCGGTGCAATATAGTCCGCCAATGAAAAATTTGCTTTATCGGTTTTTTTAAGAACTTGCTGCCTTAGCATACAGAAACGTTCCAATTCTTCCGAGCACAAGTCATCTTTGTACAAAATAATATCTTCATCATTAAGCGACTTGGCTGGAAAAAAGGCATAAACCGCTTTTGCCTGTAAAAGCTTATTCTTATGCACATGATCAATAAATTCATTTGCATCATCAAATAATTTTTTTGCTTCCTCTCCAAAATTTTCATTATTAAAAATTTTCGGGTATTTCCCCTTCATCTCCCATGTAGAGAAAAAAGGTGACCAATCTATATATCTTCGAATTGAGTTAATTGATACTGAATCAAGAATATTGACAGCTAATTTAATTGGTTTTTTTATTCTTCTTTTTTCCCAATCCGTTTGAAATTTATTTTTCTTTGCGTCAACAAAGCTTGTTAGTTTTGATGCAATATTTCTTTTTTCATGCATCATTCGCATATTTGCGTAATCAAGCTTAATAGAAGCAATAAACTTTTTTCGATTTTCTCCTAATAATTGTCCAACAACTGGAACAGCTTTCGATGCATCAAGCACATGAATCGTTTGCCCATTTTTATAGAATTCTTCAATTTTTACAGCTGTATGAATTCGCGAGGTCGTCGCTCCGCCAATTAATAATGGTATTTTTAAACCTGCACGTTGCATTTCTTTTGCAACCGTCCGCATTTCTTCAAGCGATGGTGTAATCAACCCACTTAATCCTATCACATCTACTTTTTCTCTGATGGCTGTTTCAATAATTTTTTCTGTCGGAACCATGACACCAATATCAAATATTTCGTAATTATTGCAGGCGAGGACAACTCCAACAATATTTTTCCCAATATCATGAACGTCACCCTTTACAGTGGCTAAAAGAATCTTTCCAGCGGAGGTATTTTTCCCTTCCTTTTCCGCATCCATATAGGGTTCAAGGTATGCAACAGCTTTTTTCATCACACGAGCACTTTTAACCACTTGCGGTAAAAACATTTTTCCTACACCGAATAAATCACCAACAATATTCATAGCTGCCATCAATGGTTGCTCAATAACATCTAAGGCCCTTGGATACTTTAAGCGTGCTTCTTCAATGTCCTCTTCAATAAATTCGACTAAACCCTTAACAACGGAATGGGTTAAACGATCTTCCAGTGATTTTTTTCTCCACGATAAGTCCTTCTCTTTTTTTCTAAAACTTTCACCTTTTACATTTTCTGAAAATTCTAACAAACGTTCAGTAGCATCTGCCGTTTTATTTAACAAAACATCTTCAACGTGTGATAAAAGAGTTTTATCAATGTTATCGTAAATTTCAAGCTGAGTCGGATTTACAATTCCCATTGTCATTCCCGCACGAATTGCATGATATAAGAATGCAGAATTAATTGCTTCGCGAACAACATTGTTACCACGAAAAGAGAACGATACATTTGATACTCCACCACTTACATTAACGTAGGGGAGGTTATCCCGTATCCATTTCGTTGCAGAGAAAAAATCTACCGCATTATTGCGATGTTCTTCCATTCCAGTTGCTACTGGAAAGATATTTGGATCAAAAATAATATCTTGCGCCGGATAATTTGCATTTTCAATCAAAATCCGATACGAACGCTCACAAATTTCGATCCGCCGTTCGTAAGAATCTGCCTGTCCATTCTCATCAAAAGCCATAACAATTAAAGCAGCACCATATTGTTTTATTAATTTTGCTTGACGGAGGAATTCCTTTTCGCCCACTTTTAAGCTAATTGAATTAACGATACTCTTTCCCTGAACACATTTAAGTCCCGCTTCTATAACATTCCAATCAGAAGAGTCAATCATAATAGGAACACGAGAAATATCAGGATCAGACGCAATTAAATTTAAGAAATGCGTCATCGCCTTTTTACCGTCAATCAGACCTTCATCCATATTAACATCAATAATTTGTGCTCCACCGTCAACTTGATAGCGTGCCACTTCAAGAGCTTCTTCAAATTTTTGCTCTTTTATCAAGCGGAAAAATTTTCGTGAACCCGTTACATTCGTCCTTTCCCCAATATTAATAAAGTTTGACTCAGGTGTAACAATCAGTGTTTCAAGACCACTTAATTTCAGATATTTATTTTCCACTGTAGCTACTCTATTTCCAATAAAATTTTTCGTGGTGAATAGTCTTTAACTAAATCTACCATCTTTTTAATGTGTTCGGGACCTGTTCCACAACAACCTCCGATAATATTTACTAGACTCCCGTCTAGAAACTCTTTTATTTGTCTTTCCATTCTTTCTGGAGTTTCATCATATTCACCGAATTCATTTGGTAAGCCTGCGTTCGGGTGTGCAGAAACATAAAAATTTGTCAATTGCGAAATTCGTTGCAAATAGGGACGCATTTCTTTTGCTCCCAACGCGCAATTTAAGCCGATACTGAATAGGGGCATGTGAGAAACTGAAATTAGAAATGCTTCCACCGTTTGCCCAGAAAGCGTACGCCCACTCGCATCAGTAATCGTTCCTGAGATCATTATAGGTAGTTCGATATTTTTTTCATTAAACACTTCTTGAGTAGCAAAAAGAGCCGCTTTTGCATTTAATGTATCAAAAATTGTCTCAATAAGTATAATATCAGCACCACCGTCAACTAAAGCAGAAATTTGCTCAATGTAGGTTTCAACAAGTTGATCGTAAGTAACCTTACGAAAAGCAGGATCATTAACATCTGGTGATAAGGAGCAAGTTTGATTTGTGGGACCTATCGAACCTGCTACAAAACGCATTTTCTTTGGATTTTTATTTGTAAATCCATCTGCAACCTCTCTCGCAATTTTTGCAGATTCAAAATTTAATTCATACGCAAATTTTTCTAGCTTGTAGTCAGCTTGTCCAATGGATGTCGCTGAAAAAGTATTCGTTTCGATAATATCAGCACCTGCAGAAAGATATTCAGCATGAATTTCTTTTATGATTTTCGGATTTGTTATTGATAAAAGATCATTATTCCCCTGCAAGGAATTATCGTGATTTTTAAATCGCTTCCCACAAAAATCATCCTCTTTCAAATGGTATCTCTGTATCATCGTTCCCATTGCACCATCTAAAACAAGGATTCTTTTCTTCAATAAGTTTTTAATCTCTTTGCTTCGATTCATAATTCATCTGCTTATTTATGGTGATACAATTTGGATTTCATTCTGTTTTCCTTGTGTGATAAAATTTAATTCTTTTTAAGAAAATTATTCCCTTTCAAATATGAATCTGTTATAATTGAGTTAATTTATAACTGAAAGGAACGAAATGACAACAGCAGAAGTTGCAAAAGCAATGGTCGAAAAATGCCGAATGGGGAAAAATATGGATGTAATCAACGAACTCTACTCCAATGAAGTTGTTAGTGTAGAACCCGAATGCTCGCAAATGCCTAATCCAGTTGTAACTGGCCTTGACGCGGTTCGAAAAAAATCTGAGGAATGGTATTCCATGGTTGAAGAAGTACATAGTGGAGAAGTTTCTGAGCCTCAGGTTGCAGGAAATCACTTTTCTTGCACGATGAAAATGGATATCACTATGAAAGAACGTGGACGCTTTACCATGGAAGAAGTTTGTGTTTATGAAGTAAAAGACGGAAAGATTGTTCGAGAAGAATTTTTCTACACCGTTTAATTTTGTCAAGGTTTAAGGAAGCAGAAGCTTCCTTAAATCTCTCTCATACTCACCTGAAACCATAATTAATTATACTAGCTTGTTCGTATCCAACGAAAAACTTCCGACCATTTTGGCTTCTTACCCGTTAATAAAATACCTACTCTATAAATTTTACCTGCCATAATCATAGCACCATACATGACAACAATATTTATCCCTAATTGTGTAAAAAGTTGCCATGTAGGAACATCTATTAATGTCATGCGTACAGGCATTACAATAATTGAGAAGAATGGTAAGAATGATGATATTTCTCCTAATGAGTTTGCAGGGTTCCCAAAAAGTGCAAAAGAAATATAAAATGGTATCATAATTAACATCATCAATGGCATTACACCCTGTTGCGCATCCTGATCATTATCAAAAATAGATCCAACAGCCGCAAATAATGAAACATAGGTAATTAAACCAATTACATAATTTACAAAGAAATACAAAAAGTCAAAAAATGTCAAATCAATTTTATACTCACTGGAAAACGCAAATAAAGATGTTAAGCCCATCAAAATCATTGGTGCTAACCAAATAGCCATTTGCGTAAGGCCAGTAATTGCCGATGCTATTATCTTTCCACGCATCAACTCACGACTGTTAACTGATGAAAGTAACACTTCCACCACACGATTGATTTTCTCTTCTGTTGCAGAGCGCATTGCTGACATACCAATCATCAAAACACTCAAATAAAGTAAAAATGAGAAGATACCCGCTACGATCATTTTTGTCTTACCTGAATCCTCCTCTGTTTTTTCTTCTGAAACAACAATCGGTGAAATTTTAACAGATTTTTTAATGAAGGTAAGTTGGTCTTCAGTTAAAATATTTTCCTTGAAGTATTCCTTAATTAAAACACTATTCACTGTCGATCTAATTTTTCTTTGCAAAAACATGTTCTTGGGATTGGAAGAAAAGAACTTAATTTTTTTGTTTTCTTTAGCCGTTTGTGGTATAAAAATGATACCTGTTAAGGAATCCCCCAACAATAGGCTTTTCTTTTCATTCACGAAAGAATCAATATTTTCAGAACTTATTTTCTCAAAGGATAATTTCAATACTTTACTTTGTGAACGCTCGGCTTCTAACTTTATTTTTTCAAGCAAATTTGCATCATCTGAAACAATTTCGATATGAGAAACATTATCTTTATCGTAGCCCATAACAAAAAACATAACTCCATAAGTCGTAAACATAATAACTGGCATTAATAAAGTCATTACGATAAATGCTTTAGAAAAAATTTGGGCTTTAATTTCCCGTTTTAAAATTGCCATAACTCGATAATTAAACATTTTTTTCTCCTTCCACTTCATCCCCTGCTAAATGAACAAATACTTCATGAAGCGAAATATCATTTGCGTCAAAACGTTTTATTTCAATATTCTTTTCAATTAACTCTTTTAATAAGGGCTGAATATCATTCTCCGTTTTTAGGCGAATACCAGTCATATTACCAAAGTCCTCAATATTTTCTACTGAGGGGTTATTTTTCAGAAAGGATATATCACCCTCATAAATCAACTGAATATTGTTTTTACTGTATTTTGATTTAATTTCCTTTAACGAACCTTGTTCAATTATTTCACCTTGATTAATTAAAGCAATATGATCGCACATCATTTCAGCAAAATCCATAAGGTGTGTCGAAAAAATGATAACTTTTCCTTCTTCCTTCAAATCTAGTATGATATCCTTCAGTATATTTGTATTTATTGGATCTAAACCGGAAAAAGGTTCATCTAAGATTAAAAACTCTGGGTCATGTAAAACAGTTGCAATAAATTGAATTTTTTGTTGATTACCTTTAGAAAGGTCTTCAACCTTCGCATTCTTGCGATCAGACAGCTGAAATTTTTCTAAATATTCAAGTGCCTTGTCCTTAATCTCAGATCCAACTTTGCCTTTTAGTTCAGCAAAAAATAGTAAGGTGTCTAGAACCTTCATTTTCTTATACAAACCTCGTTCTTCAGGTAAGTAACCCACACAACTATTAAATTCTGTGTCTAATTCTTTCCCTCTTAACAAAATTTTCCCACTATCTGCTTTGTAAATATTCATTAACATGCGAATAGTAGTTGTTTTACCCGCACCATTTCGACCAATTATGCCAAAAACGGATCCTTCTGGAATAGAAAAAGAAACATTTTTAACCGCCTCAATCTTCCCAAAGTTCTTGTTAAGCCCTTTAACTTCTAAAACACTCATAACACTCCTTTAAAAAAATTAACATCGAATGTTCAAACTTATTAATAAATCTTTTGATAAATGCATTGAAATACGGTACAGTCCATCCTACTTTGGTGATAAATTAAACGAAAGTTTCTCAATATGAAAGTACTCTTTTTGGTGGTTTTTATACTTATAGCATTTTCTTGCGCAAATAATGAAAAAAAATCAAGAATTACAACTACAGCTAAGATTTCTGAAAAAGATCCAAACACAAGCGTCTCTAAAAATATTTCACCAGATGAATTTCGGAAATTGAGCCAAAATAATAATAATATTCTTCTTGATGTACGCACATCTAATGAATACAAAACTGGACATATTAAAAATTCAATATCTATTGACTGGTTTGGGGACGACTTCGTTGCAAAAGTGCAAAAATTAGACAAAGATGCAAACATTCTGCTCTACTGCAAAGTTGGTGGAAGATCGGCACGTGCGATGCAACGTTTAAATCAACTTGGTTTCTCGAAAGTTTACAATTTAAATGGTGGTATTCTCGCTTGGAATTCAAAAGGCTTTCCAGTCACAAAAGAATAGTTTCTTTGAATGGATAAACTTTTTTTCCCCACTTTATCTTCAAATGAGTTTTTAGATCGTTTTTTTGATCAATTCTTTCGTTTATTTCCAACTTTTATATCTCTTGAAATAAGAGGCGAAGACGGTAAACATAACTTAGCTTTCTCTAATAGTGAAGAAATTTCAAAATCAATTCAATTCATTAAATACATTTATCATAACAACCGGAAGATCACCAGCTACGTAAAAACAAAAAAGGGCGAAAAAAAAATATCATTTCGTGAGGAAAACAATATCCACACATTGTCCATCGTAGTTGAAAGTATTAAAACTATTTTTTTACTCTTACGCCCACTATGGATACAATCGGAACAGTTTTATTATTCAAATGAATGTTTTATGACACCCTCAAATGATCCATTTAAAATATCATATAGTAAGTGCATGATGAAAAAATGGATGATTAAGAATTATAGCTTTCGAAATGAATTACATCACTACATAAATAAAATTGATTTTATTCCGATGAAAAATAGAAATTATCAATACAACTTTCAAACATTTTTACCAGAAAAAATAGTTGAAGATAAACTACTTCGCCTATTAATTTTTCTTTTATCGAAAAAATTTGATGCTCTTTCTCATTTACAGTTTCTTCACTTAAATCATGAAATAATTATTGATAGATCTCATTTAAAGAAAGAAAAGAAGCTTCATTTTTCTTCAAAATATTTTCATTTAAAAGGTTTTATAAAACCCATAGGGAAAATAATAAATCTGTAAAATGTAATATTTTAATAAAATTCATATTGTTAAAATTATTCTATTGATGTTCTGCCAAATTGACATATATTCAAGTAAGTAATTAATCGAAACTATGAAACGTCTCTACTACAATATTTCACAAGTGATAAATCCATCCTCAAGCAATGATATGAATCGGCTTGAAATTTTAGAAAATGTAGCTATAGCAGTCAATAACGATAAGATTATGGCAATTTCGTCCGAAAAACAATTACGACAGAAATACAATTTTAACGAATTTATCAATTTAGAAAATCAAATTGTTTTCCCAGCCTTTGTTGATCCACATACACATCCTATTTTTTGGGAAACGCGGGAACTAGAATTTGAGATGAGACTTCAGGGGAAAAGTTATGAAGAAATCTCCGCTAGCGGTGGTGGAATTCATAATTCTGTAAAGTCGCTCCGCTTGGCTTCAGAGGAAGAATTATTTTTTGTATCACTTAAGCGAGTCAAAAAATTCCTTGAGTATGGTGTTACAACAATTGAGGCAAAAAGTGGATATGGTTTAAACTTTAAAGATGAGATGAAATCTCTTCGAGTTATTAAAACGCTAAATGATGAGTTGGAAATTGATCTTGTTCCGACATTCTTGGGAGCCCATGAGATTCCTCAAGAATACCAATCGAATCGAGATAGGTACATTGATATTCTAATAAATGAGATGATCCCGTATGTTGCTGAAGAAAAATTAGCGCTCTTTTGTGACGTTTTTTGCGAGAAAGGTGTTTTCTCCATCAGTGAATCAGAAAGAATCCTTCTTACTGCGAAAGAATACGGGCTTATTCCGCGTGTTCATGCGGATGAGTTAAATTCTACAGGTGGAGCAGAAATGGCTGCTAGGATTGGTGCTATTTCAGCAGATCATCTATTGAAAATCAGTAATCAAGGTATAACTGACTTATATGAACAAAATGTGATTCCTATCTTATTGCCAGGAACCGCCTTTTTTATCCAAAAAAAGAATTATGCACCTGCCCGAAAGATGATTAAAACAGGTTGTCAAGTCGCACTTGCAACAGATTTTAATCCGGGTAGTTCATTTACACAGAATCTTCCATTTATCATGTCCTTATCATGTCTAAATATGGGAATGTTACCAAATGAAACCATCAATGCTGTTACAAAAAATGCTGCAAAATCATTAAACCTTTTCGATAAGATTGCTTCAATTGAAGTAGGAAAACAAGCAGATTTTATAACTTTAGATATTCCGAATTATCAATATTTAGTCTATAATTATGCGATTAATCATACAATATCTGTTTGTAAAAATGGAAAAATCGTTTATAAAAAACACGAGGCTTAGAATAATGAAAAGTGTTCAGAAATTAAAAGAAAAATTTGGCATTATCGGACAATCACAATCAATTGACGACCTTTTAGAAGTTGTAGAAACAGCTGCACCAACAAATATTTCCATTTTAATATATGGTGAAAGCGGCAGCGGAAAAGAAGTAATAGCGAATGTAATACATAAATTGAGCAATCGTAAACATCAATCTTTTGTTGCTATTAATTGTGGAGCTCTACCTGAAAATTTAATTGATAGTGAGTTGTTTGGTTATGAGAAAGGTGCCTTTACAGGTGCTGTCGCACAAAAAAAAGGCTTATTTGAAGTCGCTGATAAAGGTACCATTTTTCTAGATGAATTAGCGGAAATGCCACTCAAAACTCAAGTTCGCCTATTACGTGTTCTAGAAAGTGGCGAATTGATTCGTGTTGGTGGGACCGAATCAATTTGTGTGGATGTCCGGGTTATAGCCGCTACGCATCAAAATTTAGAAGAACAAATCGCTAAAAAGGGATTTAGAAGGGATCTCTATTACCGACTTAAAGCGATTACCATTCGAATTCCGCCACTTCGTGACAGACGCGAAGATATTGAACCATTAATAAATCACTTTATTAAGCAATTTATTTTAAAAAATCATGTTATCTACGGTGGAATTGATGATGAAGCTAAACTTAGTTTAACACAATATAATTGGCCAGGTAATGTTCGTGAACTTAAAAACACAGTCGAAACACTCATTGTTTTATCAAAGTCAAAAAAAATAAATTTACAGCATGTTTTACAACAATTACCTATTCAGCAGGATCAATTACCATATGAGAACCAAAATACCTTGCCTATGAATGTAAATAAATCTAGTGATCAGGTTGAACGAGAGCTTATTTATCAAACACTCCTTGCCTTAAAATTAGAAATTAGTGATATAAAAAATATGCTGAACCTTCTACTTACAAACCCCTTAGCAGTAAAAGCTTTACCAATTTCAACTCACCAACCTGTCCCTGATTACACAGTTTATAATGATATAAGCCCCAAGAATAAAATTGATGTTAGTAATTTATCAATAGAAGAAATGGAGCGGGATATGATTAAAAAGGCTCTTGATCGCTTTATTGGAAATCGGCGAAAGGCAGCTCAGGCACTTAATATTAGTGAAAGAACCTTGTACCGTAAAATTAAGGAGTATAATCTCGGATGAAAACATATCTCCTTCCATTTTTTTTTATGTTAAGTTCATGTACATATAACTTTCGCGGTTCATTACCTTCCAATATCAAAACAATTTTTATTGATTCATTTCGCGATAAGAAAACGGAGGGACGTTCACTTGGTCTTAGATTTACAAATACGCTTAATCAAGCTTTCATTGATGATAACACACTTTTAAATATTTCCAAAGACAAGGCTGACTTACAATTACGTGGCAATATTGAAGCAATCACGCGTGAAGCCACTAAAATTAATCTCTCAAATCAGCCCACAGCTAGTTCATACAAATTAACCGTTATCGTATCAATCAATTGTAAAAATATGTCAACAAAAAAAAATTTGGTAAATGCACGTATAAGCCGTGTTGCTCAGATTAATGCGACTCTAACAGATAACGAGATAGAAGAAAAAATAATAATTCTACTCGATGAAATAAAAAATATAATTGTAGATCGTGTAATCGGGGCATGGTAAGTATTTGGAAATATTAATATACATATATATATTTTTTTTAGGTATCTTACTTATCTATTCATTTTCAACACTTTATTTAACACTTCAATTTAAAAAAAATATTTTTAATAAACGACAACCTAACTTGGTGTATTTAGATTCAAATTTTCTCCCCTTTGTAACAATCCAGCTCCCTATTTTCAATGAAAAATATGTTATTAATCGTTTATTGAAAAAAATTTCGGAGCTTGATTATCCAAAAAACTTATTCGAAATACAAATATTGGATGACTCCAATGATGAAACTACCGCTATTTGTAAAAAACTTTCTGATGATTTAACAATGGAAGGTTTCTTAATACGGCATTTTCATCGAACAAATCGAGATGGTTTTAAAGCGGGGGCTTTAAAGGAAAATATTGCAAATGCGAAAGGAGAATTTATTGCTATTTTTGATGCCGATTTTTTACCAAAGCCAGATTTCTTACGAAAAATGCTTCCCTATTTTTCGGATCCCGAAATCGGGCTCGTACAAAGCCGGTGGCAATACTTAAATGAAAATTATTCGGCATTAACACGTGCACAGGCTCTTGCACTGGACGGACATTTTGTGGTTGAGCAAACAGCCAGAAATATTTCAGGATACTTTATTAATTTCAATGGAACTGCAGGTATTTGGCGAAAGCAGACAATTATTGATGCAGGGAATTGGCAGACAGATACGATTACTGAAGACTTAGATTTATCATTTCGAGCACAGTTAAAAGGATGGAAGTTCAAGTATCTAAACAATTATACAACACCTGGTGAATTGCCGGTGGAAGTTAGTGCCTTTAAATCCCAACAATATCGCTGGACAAGAGGTGCCATTGAGACGGCAAGAAAATTGCTTTCTCCAATATGGAAGAGTTCTATTCCTATAAGAATCAAAATACAATGTACATATCACTTAACAAATAACATCGTTTATGTTGCTCTCTTGGCGGTCTCTCTATTAAATCTTCCTCTCATATATATAAAAACTCATTTTCAAGAATTTTTTATTCATTTTATTGTAATGTCAATATTCTCTCTTTCGATGATTGGCCCTTTTACTATGTATTATTTCTCGCAACGAAATACCTATCCAGATTGGAAGAAGCGGATGCTTTCATTTCCACTTTTTATGTCTGCTTCAATGGGGTTGACTCTTAATAATGTAAAAGCCATTTGGGATGGAATTATTGGAACAAAAATTTCGTTTGTTCGAACACCAAAATTTAATATTAATAGCAAGAAAGATCAATTCCATACGAAAAGCTATAAGGCAACGCTTGAGCCAATTTTTATTTTTGAAATTTTTATGAGTTTCTATACACTGTTATCTCTAGGAATCGCTGTATATTATTTCGAATTAGCCGCAATACCCTTCCATTTGATGTTTTTTTTCGGATACTCTTTAATTAGTTTCTTAACTTTAAAACACCATTTTTCTTATCAATTAAAAAAATCAGCAATATATTAGTCAGATTGGATTCCATAGATCTTCTAACTTGCTTTAACAAATTTTTATTAGACTGTAAAATTTATTTCCAAATGCACCAAAAAATGAAGTAATTCGTTGAATTTTATCTCATTTCTTACTGAAACGGAAGACGAGTTCCGAATGCAACAAAAAATGACGTACTTTGTGTTATTGAATTGTGCATAACTATAAATTCAAGTGGCACAAAGAGAATTTTATTTGCAATACTAATTCCATAGTTGAAACCCAATTTTGTATATTTAATTTTTACATTTGCAAGTTTTGATACACCATAATTATTCATTGTAAATGCTTGTCCAAAAATATTAAAATCCCCGAGTATTTGTAGTCCAATTCTACTAAGGGGACTATAAAAATTAAAGTTGACTCCGATACTAGCATAATCAAAAGATCCTGTTAAGTAACGTTCAAATCCGGCTAAAGAAAATTTTACATTTGGATCGAAAAATTCAGGAGTTCGCGGGAAGAACACATTTGATAAACGAACAGCCCTCCCAACATAATATAAGTCTGAATTGACCTGAAACGATAAATTATCAGAAAGATTTTGCGATTTAAGAATATGAAACGTTGCTCGTTTAAATTGTGCATTTGACCAATTATTTACATCAAAAGTGAGTTCGGCATTTATTTTCCAAGCATTTTTTTTAGGAAATTTCATAATGAATGAACCCAAATCAAAATTATACATTTCTTCGTAAGAAAGTTTTAAAGCAAATTCATGTTCACTACTTTCTCCAATATTTAGATTTTTTACATAGTGTTCATCAGCATTGAAAATAGAAAAATCGGAATGATTATCTTGTCCAAAATATTTTTGATTCCGATAAATAAAGCCATAAGTGAAATCGTTACTAACCTGCCGTTCAATTGAAAAATTAAAACCCGTTTTTAACATGTAGTGGGTATTGTTGTTGTGATAAAAGATAGCATCAAATGTTGAGATAGTGGAATAATATGGAGTCAGACTGTTCAAAGGATTTATTTCATTATAAAACGATATGGCAGTACTTAAATTCCATTGATAAATAAGTGGAAAATTAATGGATACACGCCCGTATATTTTTTTGAGTGCGGTAGCGTAGCCAAGGGCAATATTCCAATTAAATTCTTCACTTGAAAAGTTACGAATACCCAGTCCAAAAAAATGTCCTTCAACTGGATTGTAATGATATAAATCATTAAAAGAAGTTAACTTATAATTACCAATTCGGTAGTCAAAAAGAAATATCTTGAAGCCGTAGTCAAACATAAATCGATCCCAAGCTCCTTTTGTTTGATAAAGTGAGTCCGATGCTACATAAGCTTGTTTTTCGATAGTATTTAGTGGTATAGGGCGAATCTTTTCCCATAATTTTTGTGAAATATCATCAACATCTGGTTTAATTTGAAATTGCTTTCTTGAGAATCGAATTGCCTCGACCTCATTATTTATTTTGATATCTTGATAAAGTTCCGAAAGTCGAACAACGCCACGTTCAGTAATTTGTGTAATAAAATAATTTTGTGGAAGTGTAAGACCCAAGTATTCAATATAATCTTGCATGACGGTTATATTTTTAGCATTCCCTAAACTTATGATTGGGGATATTCTCATGTGCTGTTTTGGTGAATCTTTTCGTTGTGCGACCTCAATTTTTTTGAGATTAAAATCCGAATCAATTAGAAACTTATAATTCCAATAATTCGCTGAATCCACTCGATTAGCAAAAACAATTTGGAGTGAGTCAGATTGATGTAAGATTTTTCCACCATAACGATACTTGAAATTGCCGAAATATTTTATATTTAAAGGACTATCGTGTTCCATAAAACGCTTATAAAAAGCATTCTGATAGAAAATAACTCCAAAAACATTAAACATTGCAGGATAGGCCTTACCTTGTTTACGTTTTAAAATAACTTGATTGATTCGATCAGGTTTTTCCCAATTAATTTTCTTATATGTTTCAAAGACCCACGGTATGTATTTAGTTTGATCAATATCTTCACCACTATTTCGGAGCGAATCATCAATCATGGAATCTCGTTTATTCCTCTTTCGTCGAAAAAAAACTTTTGAATATACTCTTGTTTCAATTGCGGATACTTGTTTAAGCCGCTCTTGATAACTTTCGATACAATTTAAAATAATTTGCTGTGCCCTTGATAAACCTCCCGCATAAACAACCACCGTTGACGATGTGATAATGTCTTCTTTTAAATAAATGGTTCTATTTTTGTCTAAGTTAATTGTTTGTGTTTTGTAACCGACATAAGAAACTTTAACGGTCGGTCCTTTTACAGTTGAAAGGAATACAAAATTTCCGTCCAAATCGGATGCAGTTCCTTCAATAGTGCTTTCCCGATACAGATTTACACCGACTAAAGGTTCCTTTGTCTCGGCATCAAGTATTCGACCCTTATACTGGTAATTCGCTTGCGAAAGAGCTACTGTGAACAATCCAAAAAAGTAAAAAAAAATTCTCATTTCCCTCACATGTCAAAGTATTAGCTGAAACATAAATACACAAGAAAGAAAATAGATACAAAGTTTATACAGAAAATTTTTCCTGAGTATATTTAATAAGTTGGCGTATATCTAATTTCTGGCTTTAAAACGGAGATAGTTTAGACTATATTCGCCGAAAAGAAATTGATCGTCATATGAAGTTATTTTTTTTAATTTTTATAAGTGTACAGACATTTTGCTTGTCTCAATATGTTTACGGTAGAGGGATTTACTTTTCGTTAGACTTGAGCTATCAAAAAAAATACTTAAAAGAGTCGCAAACAACTAATGGAAATATCACAGATCTAAGCTTCGGTGGTGATGGAGTAAGCTATGGATTTAATCTTATATATGCGGTAAACTTGCAACACTATTTTTCCCTTGCATATAATAAGAGTAGCGAAACAATTATACACCAGAGTAAATTTTTTATTTATTCTGATAAAGACATTGAACAAAGATCGTCCCACTTAGAACATAACACAATTCGTGGAGAATATAATTATTTCTTTCGATATACACGTGTTTTTGTTGGAGCTGGAATAGAGATATCAATAATCAATCTGCCACGTGAGAATCTTTTTGCAAAAAAATACAAAGAACGTGTTACGGGCCTGATGCTATTTGGAACACGAATTGGGGATCCGCATTTTATGTTCCTGCCTTATATAAGCTATGCTGTACCGCTTATGGATATTCGAAAATCCTTTTCGCGTTCAATTTCGTTAACGGAGTTACGTCTTGGGTTGAGAATAGTGTTTAGAATTTTATAGGATTTATTCTTGAGAAAATGCCTAGTCACAGCAGCACTTCCTTACGCAAATGGGCCATTGCACCTCGGGCATTTGGCCGGTGCTTATCTTCCTGCAGATATCTTTGTTCGATATAAGCGGGCTACAGGATCTGATGTTTGTTTTGTTTGCGGAACAGATGAACACGGTGTTCCAATTACTCTGAATGCCGAGAAAAGGGGCATTCCATATCAGAAATTAGTTGATGAAAATTTTAAAATCATCAAAAAAGCTTTTGATGAAATGGGTATTATTTTTTCGATTTTCTCACGAACAAGTACAGAAAATCATAAAGAAACTGTTCAGGATTTTTTTACAAAGCTATATGAAAAAGGTGTATTCGAGGAAAAAGTTACAAAACAATTTTATGACAAATCACGAAAACAATTTTTAGCTGATCGCTATATTATTGGTACGTGCACAAAGTGTGGTTATGAAAAAGCATATGGTGATCAGTGTGAAAGTTGTGGTTCTACACTAAACGCGAATGAATTAATTAACCCGCGTTCATCAATTTCTGGTAAAAAGCCCGAACTAAAAAAAACAAAGCATTGGTATTTACCGCTTAATAAATTCCAGAAAAATTTAGAAAAATATATTTTAAAAGATCATCCAGAATGGAAAAAAAATGTTTACGGACAATGTAAATCATGGCTAGATCAGGGTTTACAACCACGTGCAGTAACTCGTGATTTAAAATGGGGTGTTCCTGTTCCTCTTGAATCCGCATCGGGAAAAGTTCTTTATGTCTGGTTTGATGCGCCAATAGGGTATATTTCAATGACAAAAGAATGGGCAAAAAGAGAGGGAAATGAATCCGCTTGGCTAGATTATTGGAAAAATGATAATTGTGATTTATATCACTTTATTGGAAAAGATAATATTGTTTTTCATTCGATTATATTTCCTGCTATTTTAATGGCTTATGATGATAATTTTATTCTGGCAAAAAATATTCCTGCAAATGAATTTCTTAACTTAGAAGGCAGTAAGCTATCAACTTCTAGAAATTATGCGGTATGGGTTCATGAATATTTAGAACACTTTTCTGCTGATTCGCTTCGTTTTTATTTAACTACAATTTTACCTGAATTAAAAGATTCTGATTTTAATTGGAAACAATTTCAGCATAGTCATAATACTGAGTTAGCGGATATTATTGGTAATTTTATAAATCGAGTGCTAACCTTTGTAAATAAATATGCCGATGGTAAAGTTCCGAGGCGTTCGGAATTGAATGAACTTGATGAGATAGCTGCTCATAATATTAATGAAATATCTGATAGAGTTGCTTTTTATATTGAACGCTTTGAAAATAAAAAGGCTCTAGAAACGATAATGGAGTTCGCGCGCTTTTGTAATAAATATTTTAACGATCAAGAGCCCTGGCGGGCACGAAAAGATAACCCTACTAAATGTTACACGACTTTAAATATATCGTTAAATATGATTCAGAAATTAGCTCAAATAATGAATCCTTTTATTCCATTTACAACAGAAAAAATTTGTACGTTATTAAATATTGATAGTGAAAAAATATGCCAGAGATGGAATGAATTTGATGCATTAGTTGTTGGGGCGAATATACAGCGTTCTGAAATTCTATTTCAAAAAATAGATGATTCAGAAATTCAAATTGAAATTGATCGCCTTGAAATGATTAAAGAGAAAAAATAATCAAGAATATGAAAAAAGAAATTTTGTTAGATGACTTTGATAAAATTATAATTTGTATTGGAAAAATAATTTCTGCTGAAAAGATTCCAAAAAGTCAGAAATTACTTAAAATAATCGTAGATATTGGGAAAGAAAAACGACAGATCGTTTCTGGGCTTGCAAGCGACTATGAAATCAATGATTTAATTGAACAAAAAGTTGCTCTCGTCAGCAATTTAAAAGCTGTAAAATTACATGGTATCCTTTCACACGGAATGCTTTTAGCTACTAAAGCTAAAAATGGAAAAATGAGATTACTCCAAGCTGGCTCCAATATAAAAAATGGGCAAATTATTCAGTAATTTATCTAAGTTGAAAAACCGACTATATTTTTTTGACTTTGCACATTAAGATTTATGCAAAAATATCCGAAGAACAACGCTGTATTCATTTTCCTATTGTTTTTATTTGTAGTGCCTCATTTATACGGCACTTGCTTTTCCTCGAAGAATTAGTATCCTACTTCATGTTATAAGGCAAAAAACAAGTTAAAAGCTCACAAGCCAAGCAAGCTGAAAAAATCAATGTGAATTTTAAAAATAGTGTTGAAGAAAGAAGAATCATCACAGGTATTTATCAAGTTTTCGGGAAAATATTCGATAAAGTTTGGTATAAGGCTATTTTAAAAAATTAATATAGAAAAATCATCCATCAATTTATTAAAAAATGTTGTTTTAATTCGTATATCAGAACCTGCAAACAAACGCTCTACTTCAAGAATGCTATCAAGAAACATAGCGTAAACATATAATTAACAGCATCTATAAAAATATGCCTTTATTGATGTTCAAACTATTGAATGAATTCAAAAAATGGAACCGCTACTATTCAAAGATATGTGCCATTCAAGGATTGCCATGGCTAACTAATTACGATCGAAAATTCAACAAAGACATAAGGGAAATGATCAAAATTAGCTCATATTGTAAAAATAAAATCTCAGACACTCATTAATTTTTTGGATTATAATCTAAACCTTTTTAAGGTTTCTATTAAAACATGATAAATATTATTCTATCTGTTGTTCAATATTCGCTCGCATCACCAATTGTATGGATTAATATTGACTTACGGAAGCCGATTTCAACTTCATTTCTTGAACAAAGTACGAAACCTTTTTTTTGATGTATGGATCTACAGCACGTGCATCCTTAATCCCACGGTCTTTGTAAACAATGGTAATATTATTCTTGTTGACCTTTAAATTTACAATTTCAATGCGATCACCGATAAAAACCATATCGCGCTGAAGCTTCTCCTCACCAGTATTTAAAACCAAACAAAGATTGTAAAAATATCCTGCCCCGCCCGAATTATACCAGATAATAAGAACTCCATCAGTCCGCCCATCGCCATTAAAATCAGCTATGAGCGCTACGTAACACATGGACACTTAGATGGTCGCCTTCATAGCGTCCATTGACTAATCTTACAGGTTGGTCTGCCATATCTGTTATATTGAGGGTAAAGTTTAATAAATCGGGTGTTCCTTCTAGCTGATTATTTTGCTTCTTCTCTCTGGCAACTCGAAACAAATCCAATGAAAAAACTTACGGCAACTATAGTTTGGATGCTTTTATACGAAAACTTATCCCCATGATTTGTAATATCCTTTGCCTTCCATGTATAATTAATTCAGATTCCTTCACATAGACTATAGAAAAGCGATTTGATTAGTTCAGTAAGCTTCTTCTATAATATTTCTCGCACTTTATAAAGTGCTTCATTTCGCTCAGAAAATCAAATTAATCTAAAGACTTGTTACCTCTGCTCTCCAATTGCGTTGATTATTGAGGCCTAATTTGATTAATTTTTAATTGCTAATCCTGATTTTTGTGGGAATATGCTGATGTCCAAAAATAATTCTTAATCACACTTTATTATTCACTGATAAAAATTTTACTTAGAACTTTAGTAACTTGCCCTTCATTTAGTCCCACGCTCATTTCAGAATGATAAAGCAATCTAATTAAATCTTTATCAATTAAAGCATATTCGTTCGTGTTTGTCCATGCGGATTGGAAAATACTCTCCATATACCGATAGGAATCATTAGCTAATCCCAATGATTGTGTTAACTCTTCGCGCAATAAATGTTTTTGTTCGATTAAATTTGCTCGCGTTATATCAACATACATATGACCGAAATAAAATTGATTTTGAGTATTCCAAGAGACCGAAAATAATCCCCAATTCAAATCAACAAATTTCGATTGGCTTGGGAATATTTCTGCATATTTTTTCCCTGTTCCAAAGAAGATATAATAATTTGATTGTAAGGAATCATTTACAACTTTCATTCGAAATCCATCGCTTGCTAATTTATTAATTTCGGTCTTTATTTTGTTGATTTCATTTCTTAATTCTGAATTTGCGACACCACCAACAAATATTCGTAATTCAGATTTCCATTTCCGAGTTATACGACTTGCATTTCCGTATTCAAAACCTAAGGCAATATCTTTAAAATAACGGATAACAGTGATTTCATATTTACTTAATCCAGACACAGGGAATACCGTATCTTCAGGCTTCGAACATGAGAATAAAATAATTGCTATCAGTAAAAGAAATAAAAGTCTGTTCTTCATAATTTTACTCCTGTTTTGCTGAATAAGGCATACCAAACTCACTAATTAACCATGTACCAGTCATGCATTTATGAACGATACATATTCGTGTGTGGGTAGTAAGCTTTCTGTCAACTTGATTTGGAGCACCTGCATTATCTCATTGGTTGTCTGATAATGGTTCTCCATTTTTCTGCTGCCGCACGTCTTATATCACTCAAATATATTTCGTGATGCTTACCCACTTTTTGGCTTCCATTTTCGTCAATGAATAAATGTATTTTTTCGATAGTTGGTCCTTCTTCTGAGAATGGACCCAGGTGCATGATTTGCGCTACCTTTCCTTCTTTGAAGGATTCGAACCTTACAAGTGGCAAAGATACGGGATCTTTTTTAGCTTTTACTTGCTTTGCCGCCTCCTGTACCATTTCCTTTGTAACATACTCGGGTTGCATTATCATCAGCGTCCATTTCCAACTATCCTTGTTATCTATACTGAATAATGACATATCATCTGCCCACCACAATCCTTCTAATGGCAACACCCCATAATCAATACCAATTTTTCCTTTTTTAATCATAAATTTCAGCGTATATGAAAACGGATATAAAACATTGATCGCATCTTTAAATGATTGTGATGAATTTGGATTTCCTTCTCCATCAACCATGAGGTAATTCCATTTAGGTATATCTACTATTTCAACTTTTTTGGATGATGGTTTGTAGAGATGCTTAAATTCTTTTTTATAATCAATTTTGTTCATCAATATTTCTCCTTTTCCAACTTAGTTTTTTTACGAAGTGCTGTTTAACTTTAAAAAACAAGATTAAACACTTACTGCATTAAAAATATAATAAATTGTGTAAAAAAATTTAAACTTTTATTTACTGTAAGTATCAATTGCTTGCTTGATATAGGCTTCTATATTTTTGTTCTTTATGTCACTCTCTTTCCAAATTTTTAAATGCCTTCGCTGTTTTCCTTTACCTTCAAGAAAGCCCTTTGGATCCGAAAAATTTGCCCCATTGCTAAACTCAATAGAAATATGTGCTTTATAAAGGAATATGCCACCTATGAATTTAGCTGATATATTAAAAGCAAGACCTCCATATTTAATATCTTCTCTTATTTTATTGTTCAGATTAAGAAAAGTAGCTCTAATTCTTTCTACAATTTGAGCATTCACAGAAGACGTCAATTTAATATCTGATAAGAAGTTATGGACTCTTTCATTTGATGATTTCATCGATCTCACTTTTTTGTTGGACCTACTTTTCTTTATTCAATTTAGTGAATATAGCCCAGCTTTATTGGGTTAAAAATACAAATTTATTTAGATATAAAAAATAAAGTTGTAAAAATACTTCTGGTATTGTTCAAGTTAAATCTCTTATAAAATGGACTTGATATCATTTTTCTAGCAGGTTTTTTATTGTAGAAGTACTCAGACCAAAATTCGTCAGAGCGCTCTCGTCCTTTTTTTATTGGGATATTATCCTCTGAAACTGAAAGAAGCGTATCATTTCCTTTTACCTTTAAATCAAATGTCCAAATTCGATAATTAGCAGGCTTCAAGGTTACTCCAATGCGTATATTGGAGTTGAATACATGGTTTTACTGATAAAAGAATTCCCTTTTCTTCATATTTATTACTACTAAATTCTCCACGAAAAGTAATTGAGCTACCTTCTTTCCAATCAGAGTTTATTTCTGCTCCAAAAAAACCTTCTTCATTTTTTTAGAACTAATTAACGCATCCCAAACTTTTGAAACTGGAGCATTTATAGCAATTATTTGTTTTGAAATATATTTTCTTTTCATTTAAACCCTAACGAATAATCTGATTTTGTTCTTCCTTAATGCTTTTTTTGGATTTCTTCATCAAGCTTAAACACCGTTACCTTTATCATAAAAACACCGTTTTTCCATTCATCAACTTGATACATTTTGCATCAAATATTTTTCCCGCAATTCCATTAGAACGCTCTTTAATAATTTGATGATATCATTTTTTAGAATTCATCACTGAATATTCTTTCACTGTTCAAAGTTATATTACCCCTTGTGTTGAAACTCTTGATAAATAGATATTTTCTGGTTTATAATCAAGATCTTCTAATTCCTTCCATACAAACGCGATCCCTTTATTTAAATACATGTAATGGGATGCCCTAAATACCTCATTTTCTTGCTTATTTATCTTGTTTGTATCAAAGTGCCAATTTCTTATCAAATGAATTCCTGAAGCGAACATCTTTTGGGTCACAAATTGGAGAATATTTACCCTCTCTTTAGTATCAAGACCTTGAACAAAAGAACTTTGGATAATATAGGCAATTTTGTTTTCGTGAGAATTTAAAACAATCAAAGCCACCAATTTATTAACCGTATTATAAAATCCAAAGGTGTGAATCTTGTAATAATTTGGATTATTGTAAATACGCCACTTTTGAAATTCAGCATTTTGCAAAATTGCTAATGAGGATTCTAACGATAATAAATTTGTGTTAATTAATTCATCTATATCCTGAGTCACTTTTTTATCCTCTGAAATAGTATATCCAGATAGTTTACTGTTAAATCCTCCTATTATTTTAATTTTTGATAGACAAGAAAGAGCAAATATCTTTGATTTGTCTATGAAACTATTCTTTTTATTCAACGAAGATAAATATTTGTAACCCTTCCAAATATTATTAACCACGAGGCTTTGTTGATGTTCAAATGGAATTGAAAATCCTAATCTTTTAAATGGCTTTTTAGCTGAAGTAAAGCCCCAAATAACTTGAATTCCATTTTCTTTACATTTTTCAAATAAAAAGTCATACATTTTATAAAATATTTTTTGTCCTCTATATTTCGGATCAACTAAAGTGTCTTCGCTTTTCCCAGAGCGAATAATTTTTTTGTCGGATGTTACAAAATCTATTGGTATAACACAATTTGTGCCAATTATTTCATCACGTTCCTCGGCAATTACATATATTGAGCTACCAAACGGACCATTATTGAACTCCCAGTAAAATTGATCTAAAGTTCGAGTTGATTTGTAGATACAATTATAAAAATTATTGATGCTTTCATAATCACTCTCTTGTGCTAATCGGTACGTTACCATTCAATCCTATTATCTTGAATTAATTTATTTGCTGTCACACATTCAATTTTATTTTCATAAATATAAGCGAGTATTTTTTTGTATTCATCTAAAAAAGAATTGTATTTGAAATCTGAGAAATAAGTATTATGCCACAAAAGTGAAAAATCACAATGAGTTGGATTTCTCTCATAAAAATTAATGATGAGATCCGCTATTGTTTTCGTTGGAATCTTCATATACTTGTGAAAAGTACCGTCCATAAAATTAAGAGGAGCTTCTACAAAATCAAATGGCATATCACTTTCTATATTATATGGCTGGAATGCTTTTCCATAGGAATTCCGAAATCCATAATGCTCTACAAAACCAAGGCTGCAATCAAACTTGATCTTTGAATCCGAAATTCTTTTCCAATCCCTATGCGGTAAAAAATTTAAAAAGTGATAACGATTGTAATTACATAGCACCTCCCCTTTGATTAATTCTTCATTCATACTCATATCCGAACATGATTTATGCAATGCATTGGTACATCCGGAACGGTTCACTAAATTCAGAAGTTTTTTTTCTTTCATTATATTATAATCTGCATTTTTTATTCCCTGATTTCCTTTCCCTCGGTTTACCAACCAAAAAAATGTTGAGCGGATATCATATTCAGTATCAATTTTTAGAATTTTATCAATATTTTTCCAATGCGGTTTTTTGCTTAATTCCCATATAAGTAAATTTAAAATAATACCTATTTTAAGTTTTTTAAATGCCCAAAAGCCATCTTGTAAAAAGGAACCATAAATAGTATCTATATCATGTGAAATAAAAAATGTACTTTTATTTATTACTCCTGTTAATTTATGCTTTTGACAAAATAAGTCTATTTCTTTTTGAACAAGGTTTTCTTCTATGCAATTAAATCTTGCTTGAAAAGAAGCGCGGTATTTAAATCTTCCAAATTTGTCTAACGATACCTCACTCGGATTAAGCTCCTGTAGGCAATTTGTCATATAAAATATACTTGCTATTAAATCTTTTTTCCCATTTTTATCAATGATTTCAGGAGATGTCCTAAATATATAATTAGGATTACATTCTAACTTTTTCAAACTATTATAAAAACCCATGTGGATAAATTCAGAATTTGGATTTGTATGATCCCAAATGATCGTTGCATTTTCTGCAGATTCTACAAATCTAAAATTTAACTGCTTATTCTTTTCTACCAATTTTAATACATACTTAGTGACAGATTGATAGTTTGTGTTTGGTTTAATATATAAATTCATCACTATAGACGTTTTTTCTCATCTTTTCGTTCACTTTTCATTAAAATTTAGCTATTACTGTTAAATTTTTACTTGATATCGTTCCTCCTTTATAGCAAGCATACCACGTTGTAGCATTTGGAATATTCACCATTTCTTTCTCTGCCGATTTTGCATCCTGTTCTGATTTCCAATAAACAATATCCGTATAAGTCCCATCACTATTCGTGTGAATTTCCCATTTAATAAACCCGACTTGGTTTTTCATCCAATCGTTAACAACTTGTTTTGCGATTTTTATTAATTTCTCTTCAGATGTCTTTTCTGCTAATTCATAGCTAATGATGTCTTTATACATAGTTCTATCCTTATATTTGTTTTGTTCTCATTGCTTTTAGTTTTTTTACTGAATTATCTTCACAAAAATTCTGATATTTTTCTGTTTCTACTCCATATATGGCAATTTTCCCATTCTGATTATAATAAATTCCCCAGCCGTATCGCTTTGCCAGTGGGGAAGCACGAAAGCAAGGTTGTCCTTTTGAAAAGAAATTTTTTCTTTCATTTTCCATATCTTTGTCTAAAAGTCCACTTTTTGTGGCAAATACGTGAAACAATATTTCATCTGAAGTAAATTTATACGGATTTTCAATTAGTCTTTCAAATTGAAGATTTCCAATTGATTTTTTGCTTCCTCTCACGGGAGGAATCTCTCCAGTTTTTATAGGACAATCTTCCGCAACTTCTATAAACGTATTTTTGTAATTTGTTGTGTAAATTTTCATTTTATAATTTCTAAAATTAGAATAAAAAATATTCTTGAAACAAACTATGCTTGAGACAAAACCACGAGGAATTCTTTCGATTAAACACGACATGAAACCTTTGTCTAAAAAGAAATCAAATTTTGTTCAATTTGCAATGTCAAAAAAAGAAATAACGTCACTTTCATTAATAACGAATTAGCTAAAATTTTTAATTCGATCAGCTATTTTACAAAATCTTTGTCACTTCACTACGCTCCAATTTATATCTTTCGTGACTTTCAGAACAGATTGCAAATCCCCTATCATCAAATTCTAAACGATGTCCAAATTCACTTATCCAAGCAATTTGCTTTGCAGGATTCCCAACAAGCAGTGCGTACGCTTTAACTACTTTTGTAACGACTGCACCTGCGCCAATAAAAGCATATTCCCCAATTGTATTTCCACAAATAATAGTTGCATTGGCGCCAATGCTTGCGCCTTTTTTAACTAAAGTAGTTTTAAATTCATCACGCCTTTTTACGGCGCTTCTCGGATTGATAACATTGGTAAATACCATTGATGGTCCTAAGAAAACATCATCTTCACAAATAACACCCGTATAAATCGAAATATTATTTTGAACTTTAACATTCGCACCCAAAACAACATTAGAAGAAACAAAAACATTTTGTCCAATATTGCAACTTTTTCCAATTTTACAGTTCGGCATAATATGGCTAAAATGCCAAATTTTTGTTCCTTTTCCTATACTGCATCCATCATCAATAACAGCTGTTTCATGTGCGAAAAAAGGTTGAACGGTCATTTTATTCATACTTTCTCTTATGAAATTTTCATTCGTTTTATTGTTGTATTGACTTTAATTTAATCAATATGGGTCACTAATTCCAAAATTCTTTTTTAATATCATTTCTCTTTGTTTATTATTTTTTCCTTTTGTATCAAATATCAAGAATTACACATTTTTATCGTTCAATTTCCCTATTAAAATTCCATTTTCATTCCAAATTGAAGTTTGTTTCTTTGCTTTCAAAGTTATCGCAAGTTCTGATACAATTAACCATCAAAATTGCTACGGTGTATTCTTTGCAATTTTTTAAAAATAGGAAAAAGATCTTCCTAACCCTCTTTTGATTTCGCCACACTTGCTAAACATAATTTTGCTTCTAATACTTTCGCATTTTTAAAATGCGCTTCTTGCAAAGATTCATAACAAATTGCAAGTACAATTTTCCCCCATTAATATTCAGAATTATCTGTTCATGTCCTTGTGCAAAATATTCTATATTTCCTCGCACTGATTTCGTTTGTACTAAGCTTTTTATCACGCTACTTTTATATCATACAAATGTTTCTGAAATTCAATGAATAGCAAACTTATATTTTGAACATCTCCTAAAATCTCCATTGCATCTTCTAATGATTGATATTTTGTTTGCAATAGAATTGGTAATTTTTCTTGGTCAAGTTCACTTATTCCTGCTTCTACATATTTATTCAAAACAAATTCAATAAATTCTTTCTGTTTATTATTCAGCAATGCAAAAATGGTGGCTTTTGCTCTTGTCGCTCTTTCTTCTCTTGTTATTGGCTTGAAATCACTGTCAAATACATATTCCAACACATCAAACAAATCACTTTTTTCTGCATTTATCAGTTTTTGAAGTGTTGTTAATTCCTCTTTGCCAAAACCTGCTTCATCTAATTTTTCGAGTAAGGTCTTTCTTGTTGTCGGATTACTCCATATTTTTCGCAATTCTTTTTCGTCTTTGAAGAAGTTTGGAAGTTCTCCAAATAGATTTTCTAAAAACTCTTGTGATGAAATTGGATTTCCGTCTGCACTCCAAAATGAAGTTGCAATCATATGTTGTATTTCTCTTTCCTTACCGTCTTTCAGTTTTACTTTTATTCTTTCGGGTCTTTTTTCTGGCTCGTAATCAGATTCCTTTTCCTTTACTTCTTTTTTATTGGGTTCGCCTTTTGTGTATTCAACAGGTTCCACTAAAATCAGGTTCGGTGTAAAATTTTCCTTCTTCAATATCACCTTCAATTACATTATCATCACTTGTATAAATGTAATCATCAAGGGTGGTTTTAATTCTCTTTACTTTGAAAGGTGTTAAAAAACCATCATTTATACCCTCTTTAAGCGAATAAATGTAAACAGGCTCGCCAAAATAGGCATAGGTATCAACATTATCTTTTCGTTTTGGTGTGGCTGTTAAACCTAACTGAACGGCTGGTGAAAAATACTCTAATATTCCTCTCCAATTTCCTTCGTCATTTGCTCCGCCTCTGTGACACTCATCAATTATGATAAAATCGAAATAGTCTTTTGGATATTCTCCAAAACGATATAGTTGCTCTTGTGGTTCTACAGAAATTTGGAAATCTATATTTTCTTCTTGTTCATCTTCAGATTGCTCTTTGGTCATAAATGATTGAAAAATAGTAAAAAAGATACTTCCGTTTGTAGGTACTTTTCCTCTTTTTTTGATTTCTTTTGGCGAAATTCTGATTAATGCATCTTCTGGAAATGCCGAGAATGAATTATATGCTTGGTCGGCAAGAAATAAAATTCTTTGGCGTCTTTTTCCATCTCTGTTTAAGTTCCACCGAGTATGAAACAGTTTCCACGAAATTTGAAAAGCAATTGCTGTTTTACCTGTTCCTGTGGCAAGTGTTAATAAAATATGGTCTTTGTTTTGAGCAACTGCTTCTAATGTGTTTTTTACTGCAATTTCCTGATAATAGCGAGGTTGCCAAGTTCCCGATTTCTCTTCAAATGGAACAGAAGAAAATTTATCTCTCCACTCATTTTGGTCGCTGTAAACTTCGTTCCAAAGTTCATCGGGTGTAAGAAAATTATCAACGAGTTTTTCCTCACCAGTTTTCATACAGATTTGATAAATCTCTTTTCCGTTGGTAGAGTACGTATAATATAATTTTAATTTTTCGGCATAGAGTTTTGCTTGTGCAACACCTTCTCCAACTTCTAATTCATTGCTTTTGGCTTCAACAACAGCAAGTTTAATTCCTTTATAAACTAAAATATAGTCAGCAATGAGTGGTTTCTTTCTTCCACCACCAACCTGTATTCTACCGTCTGTAATCTTACATACATTTCGTTCACGAAGGATTTTTGAACCCTCTAAAACGCCCCAACCATTGGCTTTTAGTTTAGGGTCTATTAATTCTGCTCTTGTTTCGGCTTCATTCATACGCTTCACTTTAATTGAAAGTTGAAAATGGATAATTGAAAATTATTTTTCATTATTTAACTTTGATGATTTTACTATGCTGGCTAAAAGTTTTATAAGTTCGACACTATCTGGATGTATTGAATTATAACGTTTCTTACTAATATATTCACTGTCTTTTAATAACATTAACCAATATTCTGTTTCGTTAGCTTCTTTTAATGCTATGTTCATTTTATTGATAAAATCTTTTTTTGATTGTGCGTGTTCTGCTTCTTTAATTAATGCACCTATACTTGTGCCACTTCTAAGAATTTGCTTTGACAATATATATTCCTTTTGCTCCGAAATAAGATATTTATACAATTTTATAATCCGTAAAGCAAAAACATACGATTTATTAGCAACAATATTATCTTTTGGGTTATTCATTTTCAATTTTCAATTCTCCATTATCAATTATATTGTTCTTATCAGAAATTATACTTCTGCCCAATTCTTTTTCTGTGTTTCGTCTTGCATCTCCTGCCACTTTACCACCTCTTTTGGCTACATCTTTATTTTCGCTAAATGTTTCGGGGTTTTCTTTTTTCGATATTTCTGTTGTTACTCGTTCGCCCAACATTGTGAAAATCAATTCTAAATCGTCCATATTATCACGAAGATTAACTTTTGATTTAGCAGGTAAATTTTTAAATGCTTTATATTCGCTTGGTGTCATTCCGAAAGTTGCTTTTGAAATTTCGGCTGTTAAAATAGCATAATCTCGTTGTTCTTTTATACCTCGTTCTTTCCATTCATCGGTTAAGTTTTGGCGAATAGCAATACCTCGCAATCTTTTATCAATCCAATCTTTTGGATAACCTTTTTGCTCGTAAATTTCCTTCATTCGCTCTTGTGCCAACTCAGGATTTTCTATTTCGTCTAAACGTTCTTTTCCTACTTGTGCCAACCACTGTTTAAATGGCTCTGCCTTTTTTGACGGTATGGATTGAATTAAACGAAAAACATCTTTTGTATTACCCGAAAGCGTTTTTCTGTTTTTGCCCGATGTTGTTTGCATTTCTATCTGGGGACAATTTGTCCCTATGTAGCTTTTTAATTCTTCATCACGCTTTCTAATCTTTTTTAGATAATCGGTAGGGTTTTTACTTTCCGATAAAACAGCTACAATATCAACCAAAGAGTAATACCACTCGTTATTATGCCACGACCTGCGAACTTCTTTGCCTTGAAATACTACAAGTTTGTTTTGTGGGGCTATATTTTTGTTTTTTTCTTCCATAGTAATTAAACCATTTCAAATTGTTTTTTTATAGTTTCTGGATACTCTTGCCAAACTTTTCCGTTAAGTTCTTTTCCGTTTAACTTTTTATTTCTTTTTACTTTATCAGCACCCCAAGTTCCCCATTGTTTAAAGAAAAAAGCAACACCGTTATTATCACATTGTTGTTTTATGTTTACCACCCATTCTTTTTCCATTGGACGTGCTTTATTTCCGCTTTCTCCACCAACAATAACCCAATCTATATTTGTTAAATTAATTTTGCCTAAATTCTCTAATAATGGTTCAATTGATAAAAATAAAACACTTGCTTTAAGTTGTCTTAAATAATCAATTCTTGATAAACCTTCTTTCTTATTTTCGACTGTTACACCTAACCAAATATTTTTAGGGATACTCTTATTCTGAAAATATTTAAACATTGCATCAGCTCTTTTTGTTAATATCTGATAAGTGTGCTGTGGCGTTTGTTTAATTACATTAAATATTTTATTTAGATAATCTTCCGGCATATCATTATGAAAAATATCGCTCATAGAATTTACAAAATATACTGTCGGTTTTTTTCTTTTGAAAGGGTCGTTTAGTCTGCTTGGAACAATGTTGAATTTGAAACCATTTTCGTAGCCTTCCACACCCATTGCCTGTAAACGAATTGCCATTGTTTCGGCATAGCAATTTACACAACCTGAACTTATTTTTGTGCAACCTGCGGTCGGGTTCCAAGTTTGCTCTGTCCATTCTATTTTATGTTTATTTGCCATCGCTTAACCATTTAAATTCTACAATATCATTTTGCTTTACTCTATTCCAAGAAATCTTGGTATGTCCTACATAAGAGATTTTTTTAAGTCGTTTTAGCTCTCGTAATGCGTTATTTGTATGCTCTGAAATATGACCATTTTCGTAAGTGAAATTATACAATTCAATATTAGTCGTAATACCTTTTGTTTTGATAAACTCTTTAAGTTTTTTATTAAAATTTTCAATTTTGGTAAGTTTCTTAGTGGCAGTAGGATTTTCAAAATTTAAAACTAATTGCTGTTTAGAATTATCTTCATCAATATCATAATCCGCTTCACCATTTATGCTATTTTTCTTCCATGCTATTTGTAAAAATTTTTCTACCCCTAAAATATGTTTTGAGCCAAAAATAATTCCGTAAATATTTGCAGTTTTTTTAATTGAGAATGGGAATATTTTCAAATCGGAATTTGAGGGAATTAATGAACGATATTTTTCTAAAACAATTCTGTGAATGAAATTGTAAGGATTGTCTTTTAAGTCATCTTCTTTTATTTCTAAATGTTTTGCAAATTCTTCCTCGTTATTAAATCGCTTAAAAAATGACGAAGAAATAAAAAACAGAAAATCGGTTTGGGTTAAATTCAAAAGAGTGTTGAAGTTCTCTTGATTTGTAAATTTAATACCGCTTTGGTCAATTATATAAAGACTTGGTGAGTTCTTAGTCTTGGCAATAATTTCATTGTAGATTACATTAAAATCTTTATTTGAGAAGTGTATTTTAACAAATTTTCTTAATCTTTTATGATTGTCTAAGTAATCGTTACAGTTCTTTTTGAGTGCTTCATGTTTAAAACCTTTATACTCATTTAAGTACAAATTAATAATCGTATTATTTTTCATAAGGATAGGAAAGAAACTATCGATTTTATCCAAAGTTCTAATGGGTGAACCTTTTGTTCCTTCACAGTCATATCCCAATCCAGAGAAAAAATCTACAATGTTAATTTCCGCAATATGTGGTTGCATAATGAACGTAGGTAGCCAAGTTTGAACATAGCGCTCAAAAATCTCTAATTTATTTAGAGTTCCTTCGTCATAAGGTTTTTTATGATGGTCTATGTGTGCCATAATCTTTACAACTCTCCATTAAATGCTTTTTGCAATATACTCTTTTTTAGCTCTTCCAAATTATCCAACTTTTGTTGATATACCAATTCTAACTTTTTAGTTTCTTCTTGTAATTGGTCAAGTTTTTCGACTATTTGTTTTTGTTCTAAAAATGATGGAATTGGAATTCTAATTTTTCTTAAATCATCATTGTAAAGTCTTGATATTGTAGCTCCTTTTGAGGGGTTCCAATCGCAATAAGCATAAAAATTATACAAATACTCATTTAATACGTTATTTTCATTGTTATCAATCCAAACAATATTAGAGTCCTGAAAATATGCTGGTTTACCGTCATAAACTACGCGTCTTCCAATAGTGCCAGAAGCAGATAAAAGAATATCTCCTTTTTTGGGGAAAGAATATTTTGACTTAAAATCTTCGTATATTTCTTTTGTAATAAAAGCATTTGCTTTTTTACCAAAGGTACCAATCTTATAAAATGGAATTTCTCCTGTTTGAGAAGTTTGTTTTTTTAGAATTCTTTTACACATACATACTTTTCCAATCTCACCCAAAGTTTTCTCCTCCCAATCATCACCTTTATTTTCAAAAATACCACTTAAATAACTCTCAAAAAGTTCTTTTGCATTTTTAAGGTTTTGTTCGGCATTGGCTTTTGCTTGGGCTATTTCGGCAAAGGCTTTATCTAAAATATTTACTATGCGTTTTTGTTCAGATAGTGGGGGAATGGGGATTTTTATTGCTCCAATTTGGCTTTTATTAATTGAATTAAAAACAGCTCCCGTATTTCCGGTTATTTCTTCTTCATATTTTTTTAAGAAATTAAAAACATATTCTTTTTCAACCAACTTGCTACACCTAATAGCTGCTAAACCTCTACCAATACAAATTTTTTGAGTTGAGAAATTTACGGGTCCAACAGGGGCACGAACAGACATTAAAATACCCCCTTTTTCTGCTTCCTTCGTTATTTTGGTTGTCCATTTCGTTGGTTCTCCAATAAATTTTTCAGTAAATTCTTTTTTTCCTTGATAAAATGGCAGTCCTTCTCCTTTGTTGTTATAGAATTTACTTTCAGGTGATTGACCTGCAATAACTTCACAAACATTATCTAATTTCCTTATTTCCCAACCTTTTTTATTAATGGTTAATGGTAAATTGTTAGTTGTTAATTCTTTATTCATATTTTCACTTTTGTTTTTCATTAATCATTTACCATTAACAATTAACCATTATTTCCCATTACAATAATCCCTCCTCTTTTAGTTTATCCAAAACCTTAACAGAAGAGATATCCATTTTAGAAAATGCGAACCATTTTTTACCTAAGTCTTTTAAACTTGCTCCAAAATGGTAAACATCTTTTTCGTCAATAATTAAAAAGCGGTCGTGGGTATCTTTAAATTCTTTTAGCTCTACATTTGGGTATTGCTCTTTATATTTTTTTACATCTAACTTAAATTGCTTAGATATGTTTTTGGTTATCATAGTTAAACTTACCGATTTTTCTCGCTTTGTAAAATGAGTTAAAACCGTATCGTCAATATAATTATCAATTAAAATAATTGATTTCTTTGCAGAATGAATTAAATCGGAAACAAAAGTATAGGCATCAAATATTTGTCCGTAAAGAATACGTCTTGTTTTGGCTTAATGCTCTTGTCCTCCAAAGCTTTTGAAATGTTTAGAACTTCACTTTTCAAGTATCCAACTTCATTTTCTAAATCTATAAATCTTTGATTAGTTAATCTTTCAGTATTTATTACATAACCATTAGTAATATATTCTTTTAATATGCTTGTAGCCCATATTCTAAATTGAGTAGCTTTAATAGAATTTACACGATAACCAACAGAAATAATAATATCAAGATTGTAAAAGTTTTGTTTTCGTTTTTTACCATCTTTGGCAACTTGTTCCAAAATGGAACAGGTTAAATTTTGCGATAATTCATTGGTTTTATATATGTTACCTATGTGTTTTACAATAGCAGGTCTTTGCACATCAAAAAGTTTAGATATATTTTCAGTGCTTAACCATATAGTATCGTTATCAACAGAAATTTGTATTTCTATTTCTCCACTTTGGTAGATAATTATGTTTTTATCTTCACTCATTGTCAATTACCAATTTTAAATTCTCCATTATTTTCACACTCTCTTTATCCAATTTCGCCATCTCTTGTAAAATCTCTTTTGGCTCACGCAAAGGTGTCTCTTCTGGTGTATTTGGGTTTTTCGCAGATAAATCAAAAGTTGCTTGGTAAATATCTTTAATATTTACTGTCCAAGAGTTTTCGCTTTCTGCTTGTGTTTTTTGTAGTTTTACAAATTCGGATAAGTCTTTTTCGTTAAGCGGATTTTGTTTCCCTAAATTTCTATCAAGATTAAGTTGGTAAAACCAAGTTTTTTGTGTTGGTTTTCCTTTTTCAAAAAACAGCACAACAGTTTTTACTCCTGCACCAGTAAATGTTCCACCCGGTAAATCTAAAACAGTATGTAAATCACAATTGGTTAAAAGTTCTTTTCTAATTGCAATAGAAGCATTATCGGTATTGCTTAAAAATGTATTTTTAATTACAATTCCTGCTCTACCACCTGCTTTTAATATTTTTATAAAATGCTGTAAAAACAAACTTGCTGTTTCTCCTGTTTTAATTGGGAAATTCTGTTGCACTTCGGCTCGTTCTTTTCCGCCAAATGGTGGATTTGCCAAAACAACATTGTAACGGTCTTTTTCTTGTATATCTGCCAAGTTTTCGGCAAGTGTATTGGTATGCACAATATTTGGTGCTTCCACTCCGTGCAAAATCATATTCATAATACCAATAATATAGGCAAGTGATTTTTTTTCCTTTCCGTAAAAAGTTTTCTTTTGCAATGTTTCTACATCGCTTGTGGATAAACCTTTTTTGTTGAGATATTCGAAGGCTTCCACCAAGAAACCTGCACTTCCAACAGCACCGTCATAAATGGTATTTCCAATTTTGGGGGCAACAACTTTTACAATGGTTTTAATTAATGGGCGTGGTGTATAATACTCTCCACCGTTTCGCCCTGCGTTACCCATATTTTTAATTTTGCCCTCATAAAGATGGCTCATTTCGTGCTTTTCAGCGTGGGTTCTAAATCGCAGTTCATCAATCAAGTTTGCAACTTCTCGCAAATTGTAACCGCTTTGTATTCTGTTTTTCAGTTCGCTAAAAATCTCACCAATTTTATATTCAATGGTATTGGCATTTTCGGCACTTCCTTTAAATTTTTTAAGGTATGGAAAAAGTTCACCGTTTACAAAATCCACGAGGTCATCGCCTGTCATTGCATTGTGGTCAATTTTTCCGTTTTTAAGTTTTGGTGCAGCCCAAGTTGTCCATTTGTATTTTTGCTCAATTATTTTAGAATAGGTTTTTCCTGATAAAAGAGCTGCTGTTTCCTTGTCTTTTTCTAAATCGTCAAGATATTTCAGAAACAAAATCCACGAGGTTTGCTCTACATAATCCAGTTCACTTCCGCACCCTGCGTCCTTGTGCAGTATGTCGTCTATATTTTTAAAGGTCTGTTCAAACATTTATTTTTCTAATTCCTTTTTTTAGTTTATAATTCGATGAATACATTGGCAAAAAAATTTTCCTTTTTTACTGCATTTGCATCGCTAAGAAAATAACTCGTTTATGTTATATAAGATTTTTACCAATTCTTGTTCTACTGTTTTGGCAAATAGCTTTATTATATAAATCCAAAAGATATCATTATACACTGAATAAAAACAGGCACATTGAAATAATTTTTATCAAATATACAAATTAAAATCACCAAAAGAAGACTTTATTTCTGCACGACGATTCGCTAACAGAAAACGGCGCTTTATAAGTGTGCTTTAAAATGTTATCTTAATACAGACTCCAATTGGAGAAATTTTTTTGATGCGAATAAAAAAAAATCTGAAACGAACTATTCCCAAGGCAGAGCCTCAAAAATTCTCAATTAAAACAAACCGCATGCGTAAAGGAAATATTGTGAAATCAACTGAAAATATTTGGCATGAATACCATTTGAAGTTAGCTTCTTTTATAAGAAGCAAGGTTGGTGAAGATATCGTGGAAGACGTTCTTCAGGAGGTTTTCATGAAAATTCATGCTCGGATCGATTCCCTAAAAGAAGGTGCTAAAATTGAAAACTGGCTGTATCAGATAACACGAAATACTATAATTGACCACTATCGTTCAAGGCGAACAACAGAAGAACTTCCTGACTGGATAGAACAAGCTCAACCTGAAGAAGAGGAAGCTATCAAGAAAGAACTATCGTCATGTTTGGAGCCCATGATCAAAAAATTACCTGCTAAATATCGTAATGCTGTTCAAATGTCCGAACTGGAAAGTAAAATTCAAAAAGAGGTGGCTGAACAGGAGGGCATTTCGTTGTCTGGTGCAAAATCACGAGTTCAAAGAGGTCGGACTTTATTAAAAACTATGTTGCACGATTGCTGTCAGTTTGAAATCAACAAGAAGAGTCAGCTTGTTTCATATGAGAAAAAGGGAAAGAACTGCAAATACTGCTAAAAGAGTTTGCGTCCTTTTCCTCATGTCCTCCGTCTATAGAGGCGTAATTATTGTTTTTTAACCTCAATACAGGAGAGTAATATGACTCAACTAGCAAACGACAACATCCGCAAGACTGTACGCAAACAGTATGGGAAGGTAGCAAAATCTGGTGATACAGGTTGTGGATACTCGGCAACTTCATGTTGCTATGAATCGGGTTCTGATGTAAAAACGGCCTCAATAGAACTTGGCTATTCAAAAATAGATACAAATCAAGTACCTGATGGTGCGAACATGGGCTTAGGTTGCGGCAATCCCAAGGCAATAGCATCATTGAAGTCTGGTGAAACGGTCCTAGACCTAGGTAGTGGCGGTGGTTTTGATTGTTTTCTTGCCGTTAATGAAGTGGGGGAATCTGGGTATGTGATGGGTGTTGACATGACACCGGAAATGCTAAGCAAAGCACGCAACAATGCAGAAAAAGCAGGCTATGTTAATGTGGAATTTCGCCTTGGTGAAATAGAAAACTTGCCTGTTGCTGATAGTATGGTAGATGTCATTATTTCCAATTGTGTGATTAATCTCTCACCTGAAAAATCCAGAGTCTTTCAGGAGGCATATCGTGTGTTAAAACCCGGTGGACGACTGGCCATATCAGATATTGTGGCAACTGCTGAGTTGCCAGAAAAACTTAAAAATGATATGGCATTATTCACAGCTTGCATCTCAGGCGCATCATCCATCACAGAAATTGAATACATGTTGATAAAAGCAGGCTTTAAGGATATAGCAATAAAACCAAAAAATAAAAGTAAGGCATTTATACAAAATTGGGCTCCTGATAGTAAGATTGAGGATTATGTTGTTTCTGCAACTATTGAGGCGATCAAACCAAAGATATAATAAACTTGGATGCTTTACTTCGCCGCTAGATTCACAAAGCGGACGTTAATTAGTTATTATCTATATTCTGGTGTTGATAAAATTTTTTTTGAACATCAAAAATATGTAGTATTGAGGGGAATAAGGCATTCATCGTCTCACGAGCCCCTCTAGAAGATCCGGGTAAAGTTAAAATTAATGAATCACCAATAAAGCCAGAAATACCACGTGAAAGCATGGCATAGGGTGTTCGAATCTGGCCATAAGAACGCGCCGCCTCCATAATCCCACTTACTTCTCGATCTAAAAGCGGAGCAATTGTCTCGGGTGTAATATCTCTTGCATACAACCCTGTTCCACCGCAGGTAATAATCAATTTATTTCCCTTTGAGACAGCTGATTTTACTTCTCTTTTCAGTTGCTCTTTATCATCCGGTATGACAATTTTTCTAAGTGACTTTATTCCTACAGATTCCAGAATTTCTTGAATAGTAACCCCAGCACGATCTTTCTTTTTTCCTGATGAAATAGAATCCGACATAACGATAATTTGTGCAGATAAATCCCGTTCCGATGCTTTTCGGAAATCACTTTTTCCACCCGATTTTTTCAGTAATCGAGTTGATGCAATTTCAATATCCTTATCAACCGGTTTTAGCATATCATAAATCGTCAGGGCGGCTATTTGTGCCCCATAAATGGCTTCGATTTCACAACCTGTTTTATAAATTGTCTCAACCTCTACAGTCACACGTATTTTATTTTCGAAAAATTCGAATTCACTTGTAACATTTTCGATCGGAAGCGGATGGCAATGCGGGATAACAGAAGCCGTATTTTTAACCGCCAAATAAGATGCGGCGCGTGCTGTTGCTAGAATATCTTTTTTGGGGCCCATATTTGATTTTACAAGTTCTACTGATTCTGCTTTCATTTTAAGAACTGATTCTGCAGTAGCCCTTCGAAAGGTTATTATTTTTTGACTAATATCTCTCATCTTTCTTCCTCTTTCCAACGATAACTTTTATCATCAAATATTTCTTTTTTCCAAATTGGAACCGTAAACTTAATTTCCTCTACGAGCCACAGCAATGCGGCGAAGGTATTTTTTCGATGAGCCGCAGAAACCATAACAAATAATGAATTTTCCTCAACTTTTACATAGCCCTTACTATGGTGGATAACTAATGATTGAATATTAAATTTTTTCTTCACTCTTTGACTAATATTAGTTAAAACACTCTCTGCCATTTCATTATAGCACGAATATTCAATTGCTATTACTTTTTTCTTCTCAAATTTATCCGAACGAACCTGCCCAATAAAGCAGATATGCGCTCCATAGTTTTTTTTAGCTTCTTGCTTCTCTATCCATTCTGATATTCTCTTTTGGCGGATAGCCCCATCTATAAAAAATGACACCTACCCTCCTGCAAAAGGTGGTAAGAATGCAATCTCGTCTTCATTTTTTAACTGAACATCAGGATTTTTTACAATGGATTGATTAATAGAAATAACGAAGCTTTTTTGATCTAAGTCTGGAATTAATTTTCGAACTTCCGCTTTAACATCATCTATCGAAAAGCAAGTTCTTAAACGAATTGTACTTTGTTTTGCTTGTTCCGCAAGCTGCCCGAACAAAATTACTTTAACTCTCATTTATACTCCCCATCATATCATTATGATTGTACCATTATCAATAGTAAAAAATTATTTCTTTTGTTTTATAAGCAATTTGCATACTCTTTTGTAATCTTCCTTTGTATTCATATTAAAGAAAATTTCCTCGGAATAGCAGGATAAATTTTTTGTAATATTTACTCTTTTTGAAGATAATCGCTCGTAGGCTTTCCACAAACTTAATTGTTTCATTTTAATTTGCTCATGAAATATATTGTAAGTCGATTTTTTAATAAGCACTAGCATATAATGAGCCTGTCCTTTATAAATTGGGTAAACAACATCAGCATTTACGCGTTGTGATATTAGATAACTAAATATCTCTGATTTTATCAAAGGCAAATCACACGCAACAAAAATATTCCATTCTGTTTTTGAATCTAATAAACCGCTATATATTCCAGAAATTGGACCCATATCTTTATATATATCAGAAATCTGCCGTAACTTGAAGGTTTTATACCCGAAGCTATCTCCAATAATCACGCATTCATTTGTAATTGGCGAGAGGGCTTCAATCACATATTTAATGCAAGCCTTTCCATTAATCTCCAACATCGCCTTATTTTGATAATTAAGCCTGGAATTTTTTCCCCCTGCTAGGATATAACTTGTAATCTTAGACATATGGAAGAAAGTAGGTTTTGAGTAAATCGCCTTTTTTTATTTCAATTTGCACAGGAGATAATTCCACCAAAGCGTTTGCAAGTACAAAAGATTGTAACATATGTGATTGTTGCTTTTTAAGAATTTTTACATGACCCTTTTCCACGTGTACATTTATAAAAAAACTCTTTCCATCTTGCTTTCTTGTATAATTATCATAAGCTGGTAAATAAAATAGAGGAAGACTTTCTATATTATAGCCTGATAATTTCTTTAAGAAAGGATATACATATTGATAAAAACAAACTAAAGCCGCACGTGGATTTCCCGGCAAACCAAAAATATATTTTTCTCCTCTCCGGGCAAATAAAAGCGGTTTTCCTGGCTTTTGATTAACCCAATGTACGATAATTTCAAATCCATTTTTTTCTACACATTGGCGTGTGAAATCATAATCACCTACCGAAACACCACCAGAAAGTAGAAGAACATCCGCATTTTTTAGGCTCACATTAATCATTTTAGAAATAACTTCCGGATTATCCTTGCAGTGCTGGTAAGAATTTTTAATTCTCATCTGATCCAACAGAACAGTTAACATTAGACCATTTGATTCATAAATATGACCTGGTAATAAAAAAGTCTCTCTGGGAAGTAACTCGTCACCAGTTACAATTGATTTCACAATTGGCTTTCGAAATACACTTGTACTCTCAACACCTAAGGAAGCCAAAAAAGCAATCGTGTTCGGATTCAAAAGATCTCCTGATGAAAAAGCCACATCATCCTGCTTAATCTGCTCGGCTCTTTTTCGGATATGATTTCCCAATTTCACTTGATTTTTTTGAAAGAAAACCATGTCATTTTTTCGATTAGCATATTCCTGCATTATTATTGTATTACAACATTCTGGAAATGCTGCTCCAGTAAATATCCGCAATGCCTCATTTGCTTTGAGTTCATTATGATATATTTTTCCAGCACGTATTTCACCAATTACAGAAAAATTTTTGTTTAAATTTGTTTCTTCAGTTAAGTAGATTGCATAACCATCTACTGCCGCGTTATTAAAAAATGGATGATCATACGGTGATACAATATCTGATGCACAAACGTAGCCGTTACACACGTCTATTGGTAAACTAGTGACACCCAATGTTTCCGCTTCTGAAAAAATTTTTTCTTTTGCTTCAGATACTTCAACCATAATTAAATCTAATGCTTTTTACTAAAAAAGACAATGTTTCTAATTTATATTTCACTAAGTGAAATATAACAAAATTACTTTCTATCCCAAGAAAACTTAAAACAATTATAATTAATTTTCATCTTCAGAATATTAACATATCTTTCTTTATCTAGGCATAATTCTTACCTTTGTCCATGCAATTAATTGACAATCATAATCGAGTAATGAATTATCTCCGGATTTCAGTAACTGACCGTTGTAATTTACGATGCAATTATTGTATGCCACAAAAAAATGTAACTTTCTTACCACGTGAGTCAATTTTAAATTTTAGCGAAATTCTTGAATTAATCAATTTGTTCTCAGAACTCGGTGTGGATAAAATTCGCTTTACTGGAGGGGAGCCTTTTGTCCGCCGAGATTTTGTAAATTTACTTCAGGAAAGTTCAAAAATTTCTTCAATACGAGAGCTCCATCTCACCACTAATGCGGTGCTTATCAAGCCGTATATTAGTAATTTAAATCAACTCGGTATTACTGGAATAAATGTCAGCCTTGACACACTACGCAAAGATCGTTTTAAGCAATTAACAAGACGAGATGATTTGCAAAAAGTCTTAAGCAATATTACAGCTTTGTTGAAAACAAATATTAACATTAAAATTAATGTGGTTGTTCAAAATGGGCAAAATGATGATGAAATGATTGAAATAATCAATTATTTCAAGTCCGATAAAATTGAAATTCGCTTTATTGAGCATATGCCTTTTAATGGGAAAAGTAAATTTTCTCACTCCATTCTGATAAACGATATGGAAACACGACTTTTTGAGCATTACAGGGGTTCCATTGAGAAAATTCCATCTGGAAAAAACTCAACGGCAAAACGATTCAAGATTAAAAACTATCAAAATAAAGTTGGAATCATTGCAGGATTTAGCCGCCTTTTTTGTGACAGCTGTAATCGATTACGACTAAGCTCAACAGGTGATTTTCAAACCTGTTTGTACGGAACACCAAATTTTAATCTAAAATTGATGCTTCAGCGCGAAAGTAAGGAATATATTCAAGCAAAGATACGTTCTGCCATATCCGAGCGCTATATTGATGGATTTGCGACTGAAAACGCAAAAAAAATTAAATCATTTGAATCCATGTCAAAAATTGGCGGCTAATATCTTCACTTTCTGATAGAAATGGCGAATTTTTATCATTCTTTATCTATTCACAACAAGAAACATGCTCATGTTGATTTTTTATCTTTAGCACCGGGCTTAGATACGGAATATCTAAGGATAAGCCTCTTAGAATAAAAAGCAATCCAACCATAATGCTCAAACCTTTTCTGAAGCGAAACCAATTCATTTTTTTTATCCGAAATAGCTGAGTTGCTGAAATAGAGTATGCCATCATGAGGGGTAGCGTTCCGAGTGAAAACAGGAGCATATATAAGGCCGAATCAAAGAAATGGTTCTGATTAATGCTCGTTACAAGAGCAATATAAACAAAACCACAAGGTAAAAAACCATTTAGAAATCCGATATAGAATTGCGATAATTTTGATTTACTTCTAAAGATTTTTGAAATATTCGCATTAATTTTATTTACAATAGAAAATTGATAGATTTTTCCTTCTATTTTTGCCCAAATTTTTGGGAAAAAAACGAAAAAAAGAACAACTATCCCTGAGATAATTGAAAGGTACTGTTGAAGGCCAAATAATGTTGCGCCCGAACCAATGAGACCAAAAAAAAAACCTAAGATAACATAACTAACACCACGTGATAGATTATAAACTAGACGATTTAGAAATAACTCCCTTTTCTTCTCGTATGTTGGTAATGCTAATGCTATAGGACCACACATTCCGATACAATGAAATGAACCTAATAAGCCAAACGTAAATGCTGTCCACAGTTCCATTTTTACTCTTTCTGAAATGAAATTTCATGATAAAGTTCAATATTATTTAAAGTAGAAATTAGTTTAAGTATCCATTTCCCCTTAGATAAAGCTCTTGTTGAAACATGCTTTCTGCCAGAGTTATCATAGGTAAATTCAAATTTTTTATCAATTTTAGAAGACACAGGATTGTAAAAATGAACCTTTGCTGATTTTAAACCAATTGAATCTAAATAAGTTATTAAAATCTCATCTTTTAAGACCGTTAGAGAAATATCCTTTTTATATTTCTGTGCATTTTTTAATCGCGCATATTGCTCATTATAATTAATTTCATTTTGATAGTAATTTTCGCTAACCAAGACGACATCTTGTGAAAATGCAAAAACCACAAAAACAATTATGAAAAGCATAAAAAGAACAATCGTGATAACAATTCCCCTTGGCCAAAAATTCATTAGAGCCTTCCTGCTTCGGGTGCAACAAAACTTGTTTCAATTACTTTAATTATCTTATCCCCTAATTTTATCTCAATTTCAACTTCATTCTTTAACGGCTTTAAGTCCGATTTGTCAAGAACAATAAAAAATCGAAAATCTCTTGATTCTTGAGCTCCTATCTGTTTTTTGGGAGTGATAAAACGAATTTCTCCTCTTTTAGACCGCAAATTCATTGACGGGTTTTGTGTTTTAAATGTTTTATTTACAAAGGTAACTTTGTAAAGATTAGAAAAATGATTATCATCAATTTTTTGAAATAAAACACCGGGATCTCTCAAAATAAACGCCTCTACATCTTGTCGATTCATAATAAGAACAGAAAGTACAATGACCAGTAAAAATTGTATTATGGTATAAGCAATTTGTCGTGTAGATAATTTAAACGGAATTCTTTTTTTAATTGAGTTTTCCGAGGCATATCGAATTAAACCAGATTCGCGCTTGATCTTTATCATTACATCATTACAGGCATCAATACACACAGTACAGTTTACACATTCAAGTTGAATGCCATTTCGAATATCAATCCCTGTGGGGCAAACTTGAACACAGCGATTGCAATCAATACAATCTCCAAGTTCCTGTTCGCTTACATTTTTTTTCATTTTCCCACGGGGTTCTCCACGAACATAGTCATATGAAACCGCAATTGTATCCTCATTCACAAGGACAGACTGAAAGCGTCCGTACGGACAAACAATTGTACATGCTTGTTCTCTAAAACTAGCAAAAACACCATAAAATATTAACGTAAAGATGCTAATTGCCACAAAACCAGAAATATGCATCGAAATTGGATCGGATATTATTTTAAAGACCGCATCTATTCCAATAATATACGCCAAAAAGGTATTTGCAATTAAAAATGATAGCGAAACGAAAATACTATGCTTCAATGTCTTCTTAAAAAATTTTTGAAGTGTAAGTGAAGCGGAATCTAGTTTTTTTTGTTTCGGCGCATCTCCTTCTACCCAAAATTCAATCCTTCGAAATACCATTTCCATAAAGACCGTTTGTGGGCAAGTCCAACCGCACCACAAACGCCCAAAAACACTTGTAAAAACGGCAATCGTTAGAATAATAATAAGAAGTGATACAACCAAAATATAAAAATCTTGAGGCCAAAAAGCAAAGCCGAAAATAATAAATTTTCGGCTCAAAAAATCCAATAATAAAAATGGTCTTCCAGCAACTTTTACAAATGGTATTCCAAACAAAAAAATTAAGAGAAGATAGCTTACAAGTTTTCGCTTGTTAAAATATTTCCCTTTTGCTTTATATGGATACATCCAATTTCGTCGTCCATCATCTTTCACTGTTGCAATGGAATCTCGAAATGTTTTTTTCTCAGCAATATGAGACAGTTGGTATCTCCTTGTGATAAAACAGTAAAAGCGGGAAACTAGCTAAAAAGATGCTAGTTTCCTACTATATTAATTTCCTTGCAATGAAAGTATTTCTTCTTCACTATACCGTTTTGCACGGACATTATCAACTGCTTTCGGATTCGGAGGCTTGCTTCCCCGAAGTGAAATAATATAACTTACCAATTGATTAAGTTGCTTATCACTTAAACGTTGTCCACTACCATATGCTATCATTCCCTTTTGAGGAAAGCCAGTCGTAATGTTAGTCATTAGTTGCTTAACACCGTAACCGTGTATCCAATAATCATCTGTCAAATTTGGTCCTACCAGACCTTGTCCTTCATTTCCATGGCAGGTATAGCAAAGTTGCTTTGCTGATAGATACATTTCTTTCCCTGCCTTTAAATCTGTTTCCGATGTTAATACGGCAAAGCTTTTCTCGGGTTCATTTGATTTGTTGTTTTTGGAGCCATAAGCTTGATATGCAGCATGCATTTCATTTCTATACTCTTCTTCTTGTAAGGGCCACCACGAAAAAGCATGATAAATTAATAGGTAGATGATACCAATAACAATGGTTAGATAAAAACCATTAATCCACCACCCGGGTAGTTCATTATCAAATTCTTGAATACCGTCATATTCATGATCGGTTAGAATATTCTTTTCTTCATTTGTCATGATAGCTCACTTTCTTTTTCTTTTGTTAAAGTTCCATCGCTCAACGGCATTTGTGAAAATTCGTCAATAGCTGATTTTTTATAAAAGGCAACCCAAATAATCAATCCTACAAAAAAAGCAAAAAAGATGATGAGAGATATCATTGGGTATGTTCCAATTCCTTCTGCAGATTGCAATACTTCTTTATACATAGTTCCCCCCTATTCAAAACGATAGCGTTTTTTGTTAAAATCTTGGGTTTTCCTGTCTAATTTTATATCCGTACCAAGTCTTTGAAGATATGCAATTAAAGCGATAATTTCTTTATCTGAATTTGCATCTATTCCGCTTTCTTTTAATGAGCGAACAATGGCTGCAGCTTGTTCTTTCGCTACACCTTCTGCCTTTTTTTCATATCCACTCGGATATGGAACACCTACGGATCTTAAAGCAGATATTTTTGAAGCCATATTACTTAAATCTAGTTCGTCTTCTAACATCCAAGGATAGGCCGGCATAATTGAACCCGGTGATGTTAAGGTTGGATCTTTCATGTGACGAAAATGCCAAGCATCATTATATTTTCTACCAATTCGATGCAAGTCTGGTCCAGTTCGTTTTGATCCCCATAAAAAAGGATGATCATACACAAATTCGCCAGCTTTTGAATAGTCACCATAACGTTCGGTTTCTGACCGAAATGGGCGAATCATTTGTGAGTGGCAGTTATTACATCCTTCTCGAATGTAAATATCTCGACCTTCGACCTCTAGTGGTGAATACGGTTTTACCGAGGCAATTGTAGGTATATTTGATTCGACCATTGCTGTTGGCACATATTCAATTACACCACCAATAATAATAGCCGCAAATGTCCATATCGCAAATTTCGTTGGCTTCGATTCAAGTAAGCGATGGTAGCTTTCTTTTTCATTTTTTTCTTTAATTCTCAAGTTTTGCGCTTCAACCGCTTCATTTGCAACAAGAGAACCTGATTTTGCTGTTTTAATTAAATTTACAAGCAATAAAATTGCGCCGGTTAAATACAGTGTACCACCAATCGCACGTAGCAAATACATTGGAGCTATTTGCGTCACAGTTTCTAGAAAATTTGGATATTTCAGAAAACCTTCAGCAGTAAACTCTTTCCACATTAGACTTTGAGTTATACCACCCCAATACATTGGAATCACATAAAAAGCAATACCAAGCGTAGCAAACCAAAAATGCAAATTTGCTAATTTCATCGAATGCAACTTTGTGTTATAGATTTTTGGAATAATATAGTATAACATCGCATAAGCTAGTCCACCATTCCATGCTAATGCACCAAGATGAACATGTCCGATGATATAATCTGTGTAGTGCGTTAACGCACTTACACTTTTCAGAGACATCATTGGTCCTTCAAACGTTGCCATTCCATAAGCTGTAACACCAACGACCATAAATTTTAAAACTGGACTATTTCGAACGGTATCCCACGCTCCCCGCAGTGTTAAGAGTCCGTTCAGCATTCCACCCCATGATGGTGCTATAAGCATGATTGAAAAGACGGTTCCAAGCGACTGAGCCCAATCCGGTAGGGAAGTGTATAATAAATGATGTGGACCTGCCCAAATATAAATAAAGATTAACGCCCAAAAGTGGACAATTGACAAGCGATAGGAATATACAGGCCGGTTAGCTACTTTAGGAATAAAATAATACATTATTCCTAAAAATGGTGTTGTCAAGAAAAATGCGACGGCATTGTGCCCGTACCACCATTGAACTAATGCATCTTGAACACCTGCAAATAAAGAGTAACTTTTTATGAAGTTAACAGGCATTTCAAATGAATTTACAACATGTAATATCGCTACTGTCAAAAACGTTGCTATGTAAAACCAAATCGCTACATACATATGTTTTACACGGCGTTTAGCTAATGTTCCAAACATGTTATAACCAAAAATTACCCAAATTATAGTAATTAGGATATCTATTGGCCACTCTAACTCCGCATATTCTTTTGATGTTGTTATTCCAAGCGGTAAAGTAATAACAGCCAAGAGAATAATAAGTTGCCAGCCCCAAAAATGGATTTTACTCAGCATATCACTATACATTCTTGCTTTACACAAGCGTTGCAAAGAATAATAAACACCTAAAAATATGGCATTCCCACCAAACGCAAAAATAACTGCATTTGTATGCAAGGGTCTTAATCTACCAAAAGATAATTCCGGAATAAATCCAAGATAATTCGGGTAAACAAGATGAAGCGCAACAAGCACACCAACAAGGAATCCAGTAACTCCCCAAATAATTGTCGCCCATGCGAATTGATTGACAATCTTATTGTCGTATTCAAACTTTTCAATACTCATTTAATTCTCCGTGTTATGTTTTCTGTTAATGATTTTTTCTTCAAATAATATTCGATGGGCAGGACTTGCCTGATCATCAAATTGTCCATCTTTTACAGCCCAGATGAAAAAAGCTAAAAAAATTATGGCTACTATAAAGCTAAATGCAATTAAAAAATATATGATTTGCATCAATTCAACTCCAGACGTTTTGATTTTAATAAAATTGAGAGAACAGCTATTGAGATTATTGTGACCGAACTCAGAGGCATTAATACAGCACTAAATAGCGGTGTTAAATAACCTGTCGCTGCAAAATATAAACCAATAAGATTATAAATCAACGAAAAAATAATGCTGATCAAAATAATCGTTTTTGCCGATTTGATTAAATCTAGAAAATCAGCTAGTTTATGAAATTTATCTGCTTTTAAAATCGCATCGCTTGATGGACTAAATTGATTGTTTTCTTCAACCACCGAAATACCAACTAAACTCTGCTGTAGAGCAGAGGCATCGTTCATTCCGTCACCGAACATAACAGTGTCTTTATTTAGTGACTTAATAAAACCAACCTTATCCGACGGAGACTGCTCAAAGTGAATTCGTTTAGGATCCTTAAAAATGTCCTTAAACAGCAATTTATCCTGATCTGTGTCACCCGATAATAAATAATACTCAAATTGTGGATTGTTTTCGAGATAATAAAATAACTCAGAGATTCCATTTCTTAGCGATAAAGAAATGGAATAAAATCCTACAAGTTGTTTTTCGATTGCTACGTAAACATGCGTTCCCTCCAGCTTTTGTTTTCGAACAAAAATTCCATTTTCTTCCAAAAATAATTTTGAGCCAATTATAAAATTACGATCAGAAATTTTTCCACGTAATCCCTTCGCTGCAATTTCCTCAAAATCAATAATTTCGAAATTTTGAACAACTGGATACGCTGCTACAATCTGCTTTGCAAGTGGATGATTTGAATGCGAAAGTATAAAAGAAATCTCATTTTGATATGTGTCATCAATGATAAAAGAACGAACTTGACCTGAACCAGTCCTCGTAAGAGTGCCCGTTTTATCAAAAACAAAATTCTTGACTCTATTCATTAACTCAAGGTAGAGAATATTTTTAAAGAAAAATCCATTCCTGGACAAAACCGTAGAAACTGTTCCGTAAGTGAATGGAATAGTTAACGCCAACGCGCAAGGACACGCTACAATTAAAACTGAACTCAAGCGATTTAGCGCTTCATTTAATCCTAATGGAAGTGTTGCGATAAAAACAAGAAATGCAATCGTAAGAATTGCTACTGTGAAACGAAATGACAACTGATCGACTAACGTTAGATGTTTTTGCGATCTTTTATGCTGATTGGCATCTGACCACAGTTGAACTAAATAGCTTTTATCAACTTCTTTTTGAACGGTGAATTCTGCCGATTGATTTCGAAGTCGTGCTCCCGAATAAATCATTAGACCCATATTCTTTTCAACGATGTTCGACTCGCCGCTCACGAAGCTATAATCAAATTGTTTCGATTTTTTCCGGAGAATTGAATCGCAAGGCACAATTTCATTGTGCCTTAATCGAAATACATCTCCCCTTTTTAGATTTTCAATTAGGATATATTCGTACACATTATTTTTGCGACGTTCCACACTGATAGGAAGCAACGATTTAAACTGTTTTTCAAAACTAAGATGTTCAAACATTTTTGTCTGATATAATTTTCCCAGTAGAATAAAAAATACGAAGCCACTGAACGAATCAAAATAGCCTGCCGTATCAAACCAAAAAATATCTATTGTACTCCGAAAGAACAAGGATAGTATTCCAATACTAATTGGCAAATCAATTGTAATTTGCTTTGAGCGAATATTTTGATAAGCCGATTTAAAATAATTTTTTGCAGAGTAAAGTAAGACAGGTAAAGCAAATACAAAACTCAAATAAGAAAAAACTTTTCGGAATTCTGATTCAGTAAAGCTTTTATCCAAATACTCCGGAAAACTTAAAATCATTATATTTCCGAATGCAAAACCGGCTAGTGCCAACTGAATATACAGTGTGTTATATGTCGATTTTCTGTCTTCCTTAAAATCATGATTAAAATCTGGGTTATATCCCAGACTTACTAATAATTCCGCAATTTCACGTAACGAAGTCTCCTTGGGATTAAAATCGATAAAAAGATCCTTTCGCGCAAAGTTTACTGTACTTTTTACGATAGCCGAATCTAACTGGGAAATATTTTCTAAAAGCCAAATACAAGAGCTACAATAAATCTCTGGAATATGAATTCTTATTTTACAAAGTGTGTCATCCTTAAAATTCAGGACTTTTTCCAGTACGTCTTTGGAATCTAAAAAATCAAAATTTGATTTTTTTTTAGATTTCAATCCGCTATTTTTATTTAATCTATAAAACTCATCAAGGTTATTTCCAGAAATTATTTGATATACATTTTTGCAGGCATAACAACAAAACGATTTTCCTGCGTATTTAATCAGTTCATCATCACAGAATTCACCACAATGATAGCAGATTTTTTTTTCGATAATATTCTTCACAACACTTTCAAAAGTATAAATATAGACCTTTTTAAAAAGGCACGTCAAAAGCGCCCTCCTCCTGAAGAAACAAGGTAAACGAAAGTAATTAGGTTCTGAAATTAATAAAAATTAAAGTTCATATTACTTTTTCTTTAATCTTGTTAAGTAATACGATTCTGTTTAACTTCAGAAGAACTATAACGAAAGGAAAATATGAAACTTACAATCATGTTACTTGTTGCAATTTTATTTGTTGCGTGTTCAAGTAAGAAAGAAACAAAAGAGACACCGGAAACTGTCGCCTTAGAAAAAAAATCTGCTCGGGTGTCTGAAGAAATTATGGCGCGTGGAAAGACTGCATTTACAAAGACTTGTCTTGCTTGTCATCAGGCCACAGGCTTAGGTGTTCCAGTCGCTTTTCCACCCTTGGCTAAATCCGACTATTTAATGGCTGATCGTGTTAGAGCTATTAAACAAGTCATCACAGGTTCGCAAGGTGAAATTACCGTTAATGGAAAAAAATTCAATGGTGTTATGCCTCCACAAGCTTTAACAGATCAAGAAATTGCCGATGTACTCACTTATGCTATGAATTCTTGGGGTAATGAAGCTGAAGCGATTACACTTGAAGAAGTTCAGAAGGTTAAAAGTACGCTCAAATAACCTCTCTTAATTTAAATTATAGAGAGTCGAAATAGCTAGCGTACTCTCTATCTCAATACGTATTTTCAATTGACTTTTAATCCTCCGTGCCGTATTGTTTTCGGCATTATTTCTTATATTAGTTAAATTATGAAGCTTGATATAAAAATAGACGCATTAATGTATATCGCACTCATAGTCGCCACAATAATTGCTTTTCAGTTGTCTTATAGTAATTATTTTCACTACGAACACGATATAAAAAAAGGCATCTCAAGTGAAAAAACAGAAGCACAAATTGCAGATATTGTAAATTCAACCAATTTGGATTCTACGAATTCGTTGCTCCAACTTAAAACTGCTCGTATGCTCTTCGAAAATAATAAATCCGACTTAGCAATACCTTTTTATCATAGGTACGAAAAATTGGATACAATGACAGCAGATTTGTTTGTAGAAATTGGAACGGTAATGTGGCTAGTAAAACCATCGGCAAAGTCGGTAATTTACTTTGTTCGAGCTTTAAAGCTTGATTCTATAAATGCAGGTGCATTATTCGGATTGGGACGTGCAATGTTAGAAATTGGTAGTAAAGATGCAGCGAAAGAAAAATTTCGTAAAGTTGTTTATTATCATAAAAACACACACATTGCAGAAATAGCTGTAAAATGGATAGAAAGTATTGAAAAAATGAAAACTAATAGTCAGGAGAACTAAAATGCCTTCAGGGAAAAAAAGAAAGCGCCATAAAATGGCTACACACAAGCGAAAGAAGAGACTAAGAAAAAATCGTCATAAAAAGAAAAAATAAAGCTTTGTAAATCTTTTGGATTTTACTATTCATTTTAGTCAAATATAAAAATCAGATTGGACATCAACTATTCTTGTCTGATTTTATCTTTTCATTTCGTTGAGATAAAATGGCATCGCGTGTTGTAAAACTGTATATATTGATTGTACTTGTAATTGTATTAATTCTCCCTACAATTTATTTTATCTCACCAAGTTTTAAAGTTACTGAAAAAGTAGCTCCCAAAGATTCGTCCGCTGTCTATCACTTTATCCGATCGAGTGATAATTATGAATTATTTATTCGAAGTTATTATCAATCCGATAGTTTACCTTCACTTCTTTTTTTGGCAGATAATCCTTCTAGAGCAAATGCACTATTTGAACTTTCACTGATTGATTCATTGAGAATGTCTTTCAACTTATACTTTCCAGATTATCGTTCCATCGGTAAGTCAGAACGTATTAAGTCATTTTCGGCTTATCATCTTGAACATTATTTAAATGACTTACAAAAAACTATATTCGAACTGAGAATCAAAAAGCTAACTATTATTGCACAAGGATTTGGAGCATTAATTGCACAAAAAGTGGCTCATTTGCTTCCAATACCAATTAGGAAATTGCTTCTAATAAGCCCTGTACTAGATTATAATGAATCAGCAAGGCGTTGTGCTAAACGGCTTGCAAGACAGTTTCAGAATCAAGCCAATGATACTGTTCAAGTTCCCTTTTATTATGAAATGCAAGGCTATTCCACTGAAGATGAGATTGGGTTCTTTGGATCCTCAAAAATATTTGCCAGTATGGAATATTATAAATCATGGTTCCGTGATACCTTGCAAGCTAACCTAATTACTAACGTACACATTAGTAAATCTGGGCTATATAGCAAAGATGAGCTAATGGCTGTAAATTTACCCTCCGTTACCATCGGGCTCATGTATTCACTATACAAAACATCTTTTAAATCAATATACTATGACTTTCCCGTAAAAACACATATCCTTTTCGGCGAAGCAGATGTCATGTTCAATCGAGATTTTTTTCTATCGAAGATCGATGAAAATTTAATTTCGATTGACTCAATTCCAAATAGCGGATACTTCCCATATATCGAAAACAGAGCTGCCTTTCTTCAGGTTCTAAAAGCTATTATTAGCCATGACTAAGAAAATACCATACGATAAAGTTTCTATTATTTATGATGAACTCTTGGCACACATTGATTATAAAATGTGGGCGAGATACATTGAAAAAATTGTAAAAAAATGTGATCGTAACCCTCTATCTATTCTAGATTTAGCTTGCGGTACTGGTACATTCTTAAATGCGTATAAAAGTGATAACCTTACTAAAAGCGGACTGGAACAATCGCAGGAAATGGTTAACAAGGCAAAAACAAAGTATCCCCATTCAGAAATAAAATTTTTCCAAGCAAATATGCTATATTTTTCCACAAAAAGAAAGCATGACTTAATAACATGCCTTTTTGATAGTATTAATTATTTAGACTCCTTAGATAAAATTACTACTTGTATTAATACAACAGAGCAAAATTTAACCGAAAAGGGATTATTCATTTTTGATGCCGTAAGTCAGCAAATTTGCAAGGAATATTTTTACAATTATACGGAAAAAAATACCTTTAATAATGTTAGCTTTGAACGCCATTGCACATACGATACCCTAACGAATATACAAACGAGTCAATTTACTTTCGAAATTGCTGGCAAAAAATTTGAGGAACTTCACAAACAATATATCTATTCATTTTCCGATATTATAAATTCTATCGAAAGATCAAATATGAGGCTTATTTTAGCTTATTCAAATTTTGAATTTCATGAATTAAACCGCTACTCGGAACGAGCTCATTTTGTATTGGAAAAGAAATGACATATCACGCTAGTTTACAAACTCTTCTTGTGGACTAATTCTTCTAAGTAAAAGGTATAAAATTTTTCCCTTATTTCATCTCGAATGCGACGAAATTCAGCTAAAATGAATTCATTTGTTCCAATTACTTTGTCTGGATCATCAAAACCGATATGAAGTAGCTGTCTCACATTTCCATAAAATATCGGACAAATCTTTTTTGCAGCGCTACATACAGTAATGACATAGTCAAACGATTGCCCCAGAAAAGTTTTTACATGCTTTGGACAGTAAGTTGAAAGATCAATTTTAAGTTCCTTCATCACCTCAATAGCAAGCGGGTGCACTCCTTTACTTGGACTCGTACCCGCAGAAAATACAGATAAATTTTCGTTAAAGGAGCTTAGAAAAGCTTCAGCCATTTGACTTCGACAAGAATTCCCAGTACACATAATCAATATCTTTTTCGGCAGTAATTCATTCATCCAGATATTTACCAAGCAATTAAAGTCTTTTGCTAATACAAATTCAATAAATACTTAATTAAATCGGTGGTCGTTATTATTCCTTTAAGATTCATATCATCATCAACTACGGGAATTGCATGAAATTTACCTGTAGCTAATAATTCTGCCGCTGAGCGGATCGAATCTTTTATTGTAAGCGTTGTTAAATGTTTAATCATTATGTCGTTAAGATTAAACATAGAATCTAAGTACGCATCCACAGCTTTCTGATCCACACCTATAGCTGTAAAACTAATTCTCATCATGTCACTTGAACTAACTATTCCTAGTAATTTAGGACCACTGACAACCGGCAAATGATGAATATCATTTTCAACTAATATCTTCCGAACTTCACTCACTTTCTGATTCTGATTAGCAGTGATAATTGTCTCACTCATTATGTGAGTAATTGATTCATTTCGTTTCATTTATGCTCCTTAATCATTTTACACAGAATTTAGTATCTGACGCTAATAAAAATAAATTTAATTTTACTTAAGTCAATTTTTGATTTTCCTAATAGAAAATTTTCACTACACTCTGCACATGGAAAGTGATTTACGTATAATTAAGAATTCATTGATATTTATTGTTATCTCTTTACTACTTTATATGATAACAATCCTTTCATCTATCCTTATTCCCTTAGCATTGGCACTTTTTTTAGTTCTACTCATTGAACCACTATTAAATTGGCTTAAGACAAAAAATATTAATTTCACAGTCAGCGTTATTATGATTCTTCTCATTGGAGCCTACCTTATTAACGTTTTTGGTTCCATAATATACAATACAGGACAAAGTATCCTAGAACAACAAGATCGCTTAAATAGTCAACTGATGATCAAATTAGATCCACTTATTCTATGGGTGAAAGAAAAAACACCGCTTGCTACTAGCATAACAGAAGGTAAACAGTCAATTGGTGACCTCATATCAAAAGATTGGATTATCACTGCTTCAGGAACTTTTGCCGGGTTATTGGGTAATTTAGGACAACTTTTTTTTATGACCGCCCTGTATTTTTTTGCTCTATTAGGTGGGATTTTAAATTATAAAAACTTTCTACATTATGTTTCGAGTAAAAAAGACGACCGAATTCTACGAGTATTCGAGTCGGTTAAAAGTTCAATAAATATGTATATGAAAGTTAAATTTTTTATTAGTTTTGTGACGGGGAGTATTTTTTCGTTGCTTTGTTGGCTTTTTAACGTCGACTTTCCACTTTTTTGGGGGTTTCTAGCTTTCTCGTTTAATTTCGTTCCTACGATTGGTTCTTTTCTTGCAACCTTACCGCCGATTTTATTAGGCCTAATACAAATAGATTCTGGACTTTCATTTTTATTTTTTATCATTTTGCTTATTCTGACACAACTTGCATTTGGTAACGTGCTCGAACCTAAACTTTTAGGACATAGCTTTGCGATTAATACCGTCTTTGTTATTCTTTCATTAGTATTTTGGGGTTATATGTGGGGAATTGTTGGTATGATTCTTTCTACACCAATACTAGTATTCATTAAAGCTATTTTAGACCAATTTCCCGACTATCAAATCATTTGTCGCGTAATGGGTGTTTCCAAAAACTAACAGCTCAAAATATTTGTGTCAAACACTTAAGAAATTATTCATCTGTAAACGTTTTTGATAGTATTTTCACTATTGGCCCTTATTTCGTCATCATTTTGTAAAAGAATCCACGAACTATTTTCCTTTACAAAGCGATGACAAATTATTTTAATTTTTCTTTATAATTGCAGACTTATTAACAATAAATTGGATCTTGCCCAAGGCAAAACATGATTAATTTAGTTTGTTTTTTCATTCTTTTTTACTTCGCGTTTTCATTTCAAATTGAAGGATATATTTATGATGAGAATGAAAAACCGATTGTTAATTGCACTGTCTATATTCCCGAACTATCTGTCGGTGATTACACAAACGAGGATGGCAAATTTTTCATTAAATTAAAAAAAACGAAGCGAAAAGTAACACTCGTTGCAGAACATATAAATTACAAAAGTGGGGAAAAAACAATTGAGCTCAGTAAAAAAAGAAATATTAAACTGTATCTTGTCCCAAAGATTGAAAAATCCGACTTAGTGGAAGTAACAGCAGAGTCCGTTTCAATCATAAAAAGCTTATCAATTGTCGAAATACGAGAAAAGGAAATTTATTCATCAGGCTCACAAAATGTATCGGAATTGCTTGAAAATAAAGCTGGTATTGTTCAAACAGAAAATAATGGACTAATGATACGTGGCTTTGATCCTCGCTACACTTTAATTATGATTAATGGAGAAGCATTATTAGGTGATGAAGGCAAATCATTTGATATATCTTCAATTTCCTCACAAGATATTAAAAAAATAGAAATATTAAAAGGACCTTCTTCATTTCTCTATGGTGATAAAGCCCTCGCTGGATCCGTAAATATAATTCTTCATGATAAATACGATCAATTTACAGTCCGTACAAATTTTAAATACAAAAGTTACCTTCGCCAGAATTCGGTAGATTTCTTAATCGCCAACTCTGCAAAAAACTGGAATTATAAATTTTTTGGGGACTACCTCATCCATTCAAATATAAATAAAGAACAGCGAACATTTCAACCAGCGGTAAATTATCAATTCAGCCCCGACTTAAAATTAAATCTTTTTACACGCTACCGAAAAACTTCAACATCTTATAATTTAGGTAGTTCGCAAGAGAGTTTCCTTAAAATTGAAAATCTAAGTTTTTCTGCAAAACTCAATTACCAAAATATAAATGCGAACAGGTACACCATTAACTATTACAGAGCAAGATATAAAAGAGAAAATGAACTCTATTTTTCGAACTCAAATTCGACTAGCAACTTAGGACATTATGACGAGGGTTATCAAAAAATATCACTTTCTTCATCCATACTTTGGATGGGAGAAAACCAGACTCAATTTGAATTTGGCTTAATCAATAATTCAATTGATGGGAACTTTATTCGAGAATCTAAACGAGCATTTCAACATTATTTTACCTTTGCGACTGTGGATTATAGTTATAAATCTTTCAAGTTTCTTGGAGGAATACGTTATGACAAGCACAATCTATTTGGCTCACATATTAGTCCACAATATATTTTGGAATGGAAAATTTCCGATTCCTTTAAAGCACGATTAAATAAAAGTTCTGGCTTTAAAGCACCTAATTTTGAGGAACTCTATTTTTACTATGCCTCCAATTCAACCTTAAACTATCTTGTTGTAGGCGCAAACGAATTAAATCGCTTATTGAAAACAAAACAATTAGATTTAGATTTAGGAGTTCCCCGTGAACGCCTTGGCTTCCTTAAGCCAGAAAGTTCTTCTTCCTATTCATTAAAACTTTCCTACGAAACAAAATTATTTGCCTTCGCCTTCGATATTTACCGAAATAAGCTTAAAAATCATGTTGTAACAAGAAAAATTGGTCTTCTTGGTGATTACCGAATCAAAACTTTTTCTTATTACAACATTGATGAAATTATCACTCAAGGAATTGAATTATCATCTCATTTTTTGCCCATAAGAAAGATAAGAGTTGATTTGGACTATAATTATTTGGATAGTTTTGATCCGTCAATTCTCGAATTATTAAAAAATAATACGCGAATTATCCGATCTGCACAAGATGAAACTTTCTTAATTCAATCGGATTATCTTGGCTTATTTAATCGCTCGAAGCATCGCGTAAATCTTTCAGTACGTGCGAATCTTTTTTCTAAATTCACCCTCTTTTCTGCATTAAGCTACTTTTCATCTCATGGTTTTGAAGACAATAATTTTAATTCCTTCTACGATCGCTACGATACAATTTTGCCTTCCTATTTTATTTGGAACGCGAGTATTGACTATAAATTACCCCTTCAATTTAAAATCAACTTACGGGTAAACAATATTTTAAATGAAGAAAAACTTGAAAACACTTTAGCAACTCATTTAGGGCGCAATATCCTATTAACACTAAGTTATACTTATAAATAGAAAGGACACATGATGTCAAAAATAGCAATACTCCTAACATCCCTAATTCTACTCTCCTCTTGCGATGATCCAAGCGGAAATACTGGAAAAAAATCCCCAGTTCAAGGCGAGAAAATCTTTGTCAATCTCCATCGAGGCTCTGCAAAAAAACCGACTTATTTTAGCTTTGCAAAGGGTGATACTGTTTCTGTTCGCGATCCCAAAAACGATAATACTTGGGATATCGCATTTGGAGTAACAAATACCTACTATTCTGCCATCTTTACGAATGGTGGTGTAAGCGGAAATGCAAATTGTGCTGCAATTAGCTATAATGACACACTTTATAGCAAGATCACACGTGTTCCAAGTGACGAATTCAAAACCGATAAGTACACGGATGGAAAAGATTTTTCAGGAAAACCAGTCCGCTATGTTGAACCAGCTATTCCGACTGGTTCAGGCAAAAGTTGGTATACTTACGATCGAACACCAGGTGATAACCATCGTGTAATTGTCCCAAATCCTCGTCATGCTCTTATTTTTCGAACTGTGAGTGGCGGACATGCAAAAGTAAAAATATTAGACTATTACAAATGGGATAACAATAATAAACCCATTGGTTTTAATGATGATGAACATTCCCAATACATTAGTTTTATATACATTTACCAAGCGGATCCAAAATCGAAATATTTAAGTGGTAAAAAATAAGCAGCATGACGAGGATTTGGATAAACATGAAAACTTATTCCTTTTATACGACCCGTATTATTTGTACACTATTTGTACTATCAATAAGTAAAATAAATGAATACACTTATTAAAAAACTATTATTTAACACGGTTTTAATTGTCATTGGTCTTCATGCAATTATTTTACATCCGCATACGGATGAATTATCAAAATCTGAGCATGTAAAACTTCATAGTAAATCCAATACTATTATTGGATTTATGCGTCTCATATTTCACGAAAATAATGATGAGAGCTTAGACAATTTGATTTTCTCTCAACAAGGGGAGCGTCATACACTAGATCATAAATCTGCATTTCCAACACTTCCCTTCTTAAATAATGTAACGTTTTACTTGAAAAAAATTAAGCAAGAAAAGATTATTCGATGGAAAATTAATCATTTTAAAGGCTTATTTTTTGGTCACCTAAATGGAACTCGGGCTCCTCCTTTTTATTCCTCAATTAGTATAGATTAAAAATGTAAACAGATATTAATAAAAAATGGAGGCTTAAAAATATGGATGCAACACATGTTCATTTAGTATTAACACATTTTCCTATTGTTGGAGCGATAATAGGAGTCGGGATTTTGCTTTACGGTCAATTTTCAAGAAATGATGAAATTAAAAAAGTAGCACTTGTGATTTTTATTCTTATGGCAGTGTTAACAATACCCGTATATCTTTCAGGTGAAAACGCAGAAGAAACGCTTGAGCATATTTCCGGTGTTTCAGAACAGCTAATTGAAAATCACGAAGAGCTTGCTGAAAAAGCAATTTGGTTAATGGGAATCTTGGGAATACTGTCCTTGTTTAACTATATTTCCCTAAGAAAAAAACAATCCGTGGCTAATACTCTTAGTATTATAACGCTTGTTATCTCAATAGGAACTTTCGGGGTTTTTGCAAAAGTAGGAAACTTAGGCGGTGAGATTAGACACTCGGAAATACGTTCAAATAATATCCCTAACTCGAATACTATCTTTGATAGTAACAAAAATGAAGATGACGACGATGATGATTAAATAACTCGTCTTACAACAAACTAGAAGCAACAATTGTGGGACTTGTGATTAATTTTGAACCTTTTTGTCAAACAAAGTTCGTTGTAATGCCCAAAATTATAGTATTGAGAATACAACGTTTATTAAAACAATGTTAACGCCCGCTTTGCGGGTTTTAACAAAATATTGAATAAATTTTTTTGATTTTGATTTGGTGAATAATCCTTTATTTCGCAAGCTTTCCTCCTCCTCTCACAGAAATTTGCAATTCTTATTAGGTTTTTTCAAATCATATTTCAACGATAGCATAACTTTTATTCACTTTTCAGGGTTAACGAGTTAAAAGCTCATAAACCAAGCGACCTGAAAGGATAGATGTTAATCTTAAAAACATTGTTGAAGAAAAAAATAGTCCCAAGGGGATTTGAACCCCTGTCGCCGCCGTGAAAGGGCGGTGTCCTAGGCCAGACTAGACGATGGGACCATCTTTATAACAACTTACTAATGTTGCAGATGGGAGTGGGCGGACTTGAACCACCGACACAAGGATTTTCAGTCCTTTGCTCTACCAACTGAGCTACACCCCCGAGGCGCGAGAGGAGGGACTTGAACCCCCGACTCTCTGATTAACAGTCAGATGCTCTAACCAACTGAGCTACACTCGCGTCAAGAGGCAATAATATAATTCCTTCAAAAAATTTTCCAAACCATTTTTGTTGCTTTTTAAACAAGAGTTAAAATTAACTATATAAATAGGTTAGAGTATCTATTGTAACTTTTCATTCCCGTTAATTTTATGTATATTCACGAACAATAAATAAAATAAAAATGAAAAAAAAAGCACAATACAGCAAAATAAAAGAAATTTCATATCAAAAGGCGTGGAAATTACAAAAAATACTATTCCAAAAACGTAAAGAACAAAAAATACCAGATACATTTATATTCTTGAGCCATCCGCATACCTATACAATTGGAAAAACGGGTTCGCTAAAACACATGCTAAGCACGGCTGAGGATTTGAAAAAAAAAAATATAGGTTTTGAAACTATTGATAGAGGTGGTGATATTACCTATCACGGTCCAGGCCAAATGGTCGTCTATCCGATTATAGACTTAAATCAACATTTTCGTGATGTGCATCTGTATTTACGAAAATTAGAAGAAGTTGTAATTACATACTTGGAACAATGTGATATATGCTCCGGACGCGAGCCAGGGATGACCGGTGTTTGGGTGAATAAGGAAAAAATTTGTGCAATCGGAGTTAAAGTAAGTCGTTGGATTACAATGCATGGAATCGCCTTGAATGTGAATACAGATCTTGCATATTTTGATAAAATTATTCCTTGTGGAATTTCAGACAAAAAAGTAACATCAATGGAACGAATTTTGAATCGAGAAGTTTCTATGGAAGAGGTTTCAAAAGGATTAGTTGAATCGTTCTCAAAAATATTTTACTTAGAATTTAATGCAGTAGAAACGGATGCCCTCTTAAATGATCACACGTAAACGTTTTTTAAAACTATCCCTTTTATCATCGTTATTGCTTAACAAGCCACTTAGAGCCGAATTTCAGGTTCTAACCGGAGCTATTAATTTTGTTGATGAAAATGGTATGAGTAACAAAATTAAAGGGTTTAAACGTAATGAGACGAGCTATATTTCTTTAAATCATCTGGCCATATTCTTATGTTTAAGTGAAAATAGTGATCGCTTTTTGTATATTGAAAAAAAACAAAAACTTGTCGTTGTTAAAAATAAACAACGCATCATTTTTTCTGCAGATAATAGTTTTGTAAAAATCAATGATCATTTCTTTCAATTATTTATACCAACTATTCTTGTTGATGATGAAATTTATATTGCTATTTCAGAGTTTTCTGAAATTATGAATAGATTCTCTTCATTACATTTTACTTACTCTAAGTTACTTAACTCATTAAAAGTTGATAACATTGGTTACTCAATCACGGGTTTAAACTATGAGAGTAAAAAAAATGGGGTTGCCATTCGAATTATTAGTACAAAAAACTTCCCGCTAGCACATGTTCATGCTTCAATTAAGCAAGCAAAAGATAAACTCTATATTAGTATACTAAATGCCGATTTAAGTATTAAGTCAATTGAGCGCTTTGAACCTAATCCTTATATCAAGCGTGTTCAAGCGTTACAATTCAAGAACTCCGCACAAATTATATTTACAGTAATTGGTAAGTTGAATAAGAATTTAATTAATATTCAAAAAGATGAAGGTACCTTTGATTTAATCCTATCAATTGGGGCAAAACTCAATCGAAGCCAAAAAAAAGAAGTAGAAACAAAAAAAAATGATGAACCTTTAAGTAAAAAATTAGATAAAGAACATGACCGTTTACGAATTGATACAATTGTAATAGATGCTGGGCATGGTGGAAAAGATTCAGGTGCAGTAGGTAAAATTGGGCGAAAACGAGTAATGGAAAAAGAAGTTGTTTTGGATATTGCGAAGAAAATTAAATCCATTATTTCGAATAAAAATCGACGAATCAAAATTATTCTAACTCGCTCGCGTGACGAATATGTTAAACTAGCAAAACGCGGAAAAATAGCGAATCAAAATAAGGGAAAAGTTTTTATTTCACTTCACTGTAATGCAAATAGAAGTTCCAAAGCAAATGGTTTTGAGACTTATGTAGTCGGAACGAATAAAAACAACAAGGCAACCAAAATTGCATTAACCGAAAATAAGGTAGTTGATTTGTATGAAGGCTCCGATTCACGTAAACAATTTGAAGGAATTAATTTTATTCGAGCAAAAATGTTACAATCAGCTTTTGTTAAACAAAGTTTTTACTTGGCAGAGATTATTGACGAAAAAGTCGGTGTTCATATGAAATCGCTCTCTGTCAAAAATCGAGGAGTGAAACAAGCACCTTTTTATGTTTTATATGGCCCATCAATGCCGAGTGTTCTTATTGAGACAGCTTTTATCTCGAACAAACGCGAAGTAAAACTATTAGCATCAAAAAACGAGCGCTCAAAAATTGCGAAGAGCATTGCATGGGCAATCTTAGAGTACAAACGCGATATTGATGGTACGGTTTAATGGATACAAGAGCCATAGGGGTATTTGACTCTGGCGTTGGTGGGCTTACTGTAGTAGCAAAGCTACAAGAGGTTTTACCAAATGAAGACATCATCTATGTAGGAGATACTGCACGTGTCCCGTATGGAACAAAATCAGCAGAAACGATAATAAAATTTTCGCTTGAAAATGCTGAATTTTTGGTTCAACAAGATGTAAAATGCATCGTTATTGCATGCAATTCCGCATCTGCTTATGCGATTCCAGATTTAAAAATTAAATTCCCGAACCTTCCAATAATTGGGATGATTGAATCGGGTTCTTCATATATTGTGGCACATCGCTTTCATAAAATCGCAGTTATAGGAACATCGGCCACGATTAGGAGCAAGGAATATCCAAATACAATCCAAAAATTAAATCCTAAAATTGATGTACTTGAAATGGCTTGTCCATTATTCGTTCCATTAGTTGAAGAAGGTTTTCTCAATGGAAAAATCACCCAAAAAATCATAGAACATTATCTAGGCAGTTTTAAGAACGAGCATTTAGATGCAGTTCTTCTAGGATGTACTCATTATCCACTTTTACGGAATGAAATTTCTAAGGTTCTAAATAAGGTTTCGTTAATAGACTCTGGTCACTCTGCAACAAAATTTGTATGGAAAGAATTGGAACGGTTGAATATTCTAAATTCGAAGCACAGCCCATTTTTGCATTGTTATTTAACAAGCCCAACCGATACATTTGCTCGAATTGCAAAGAGTTGCCTATTAAAGGAAATGAATGAATTATCTTTTATTGATTTGGATTCTAGTTTTAATTAAAACTAGCTTCTCGCAAAATTTTTCTCCCGTTTTTGCAGAAACGGCTTTAACTACAAGAGAATTAATGACCTCCGAAATGGCTTTACCAGCTCATTTTTCTTTTTTTAACCATTCGGCACCAGCGATGAAACATCCTCGAAAAAAATTTATACAAATCGATTATCAGAAATATGTGCTGGACACATACTACGCAAATATAAGTTATATGTTTCCTCTAAAGGAGTATTTGATTACTATTGGAGTTTCCACATTGAATTCAACAGGTTTTGAGAATCGTTTGCTAGATGGTAAAAGAGTTGGGATCTATAGTAATTCTACATTTATGCTTTACACATCAGCATCACGCGTTATTTACGATTCCTTACAAATAGCTATCGCACTTAAATGGAATTATGAAAATTTGCACGTTTACAATGCGAATTATAGCATGATTGATTTTGGAATAAATTATACAGTTGGAGAAAGATTACAATTTAATTTTGCCTTCAAGGACTTAGCCTTTTCAAAAATAAAGCTTCGGAATATATCTGAGAAAATTGAAAATAAGATGCTATTTAATATTGCTTATAAATTAAAATACTCTCCCATATGGTTACTTGGTGGTATTAAAAAATTATTTCAATCAAATGAATTATTATTTGGTATTCATTTAGAAAACCCCGATTATTCAGTAGTTATATCATTTGATAACAATTTATCAAAGCTTTTACAAAAGAGTGAAACTCGAAATGTATTAAGTGGCTTTTCGATTGGTGGAATGGTCAAATTTAGTCATTTACAAATAGCATTAGCGTTTCGTGATCTTGGAATTTTAGGTGTTCAGCTTGCATTTTCGCTTGGAACAACATTTGATTGATTTTTGTTAAGATAAAAATATTTTTTTTAAAATAGAATACGCCTGTAGCTCAGCTGGATAGAGTGTCAGATTCCGGTTCTGAAGGTCGGAGGTTCGAATCCTCTCAGGCGTATTTTTTAATTTGAAAAGCAACTGATTTCACTTACTTTGCTTTAATAATATAGAAATGTAGAAATGGAAAATCTCCTTAAGAGGGACAAAAAGACAGCATACATAGAAACTTATGGTTGTCAGATGAATGTAAGTGATACAGAAATTGTATCATCTATATTAAATAATGCGGAAATTGTTATAACCGATTCTCTTGAATCTGCAGATGTAGTCTTATTGAATACATGTAGTATTCGAGAGAATGCCGAAAAGCGAATTTTTTCTAAATTAAATACTTTGAAATCATTGAAAAAGCGAAAACCACATTTAGTTGTTGGTGTTCTTGGCTGTATGGCGACCCATCATCGTGAAAGATTAATGGAGAAATCAAAAACAATCGATCTACTTGTAGGACCTGACCAATACCGTAAATTACCAGATCTAATTGAACAAAAATGGGATATTGAAAGCCCTGATTTTGCATTAAATTTATCGAAATTTGAGACATATTCAGATGTATATCCAATGCGAAAAATAGGTGCTAGCGCATGGATTTCAATCACGCGCGGATGTGATAATTTTTGTACCTATTGTGTTGTTCCATACACCAGAGGAAGAGAGCGAAGTCGTTCAATTCAGGAGATTGTTGAAGAAACAAAAAAACTTTGTGACGAGGGATTCTCAGAGGTTTACCTTCTTGGTCAGAATGTAAACTCGTATAAATCCAATGAGAAAGATTTTTCGGATTTATTAAAAGCCGTTGCGAGTGTTTCAGGTATAGAAAGAATTAAATATATCACTTCACACCCGAAAGATTTTAATGAGAAGTTGGTTGATGTTATTGCAAGTCACACGAATATTTCACGATATCTCCACTTGCCATTTCAATCGGGTAATAATCGTATTTTAAAAAAGATGAATCGTCGTCATAAAATTGAAGACTATTTGAAAAAAATTGATTACATAAAAGAGAAAATTCCAAACATAGGTCTTTCCACCGATATTATTGTCGGATATCCAACTGAAAGTTATGACGAATTTAGTGAAACACTAAGTGTTTGTGACTATGTAAAATTTGATAGTGCTTTTGTATTTAAATATTCGCCACGATCAGGTACAAAGGCTTTTAAGCTTTATCCAGATGATATAAACGATAAGGAAAAGATTAGACGATTGATGGAAGTAGATAGTCTTGTTCGTAAAATATCAAACAAAAATATTGAGTTACTAGTTGGTACGCAACAAAAGATTCTAATTGAAGGACCATCGAAGAAAAATCAAAATGAATGGACGGGAAAAATAGATCGTGGTTTACAAGCATTAGTACCGAAAGGGAACTTTAAAGCGGGCGATTTTGTAAATGTAAATGTGATAGGAAACCGTTTCTTTACTTTAGTCTGCGAAGAAAGTTAGAGGAAAACTATGAAAATATTATTTCGTTTAATAGCAATTTTTGTCACAATATCGATTTTGTGGATATTGTTCCAAAATATTGATTACTCAGTTGATGTTCTTGTCTTTGAGAAATTTTACGAGAACGTTCGTTTACCCTTTATTTTATTAATATCATTTGCCTCAGGTCTAATAACGGGGTCTTTACTGCTAACCTTAACGGCACTTCGTTATAAGGCAGATTTAATTAAGCAACGGAAAAAGGAAAAAAAACTGATGCAAGAGTTAGATTCATTACGGAATTTATCAATTGATGATCTATCAATTGATAAACTCCATATTGATGATGAAAAAGTGTTCGGAGTTCCCCTAATTGATAAGAGGGTATCGTATGATGAAAATGAGAATAATTAGCCGTGCTTAATCCAATGGAATTCGTCACATCAATTTTTTGGGTATTATTGATTTTAATTGCAGTTTATCTATTCTATAAATCGTACAAGGATAATATAGAAGAGGAAGAAAGTTTCTATGAAATGGGATTAAGAGCAATTTTGGATGGCGAAAAGCGAAAAGCTATTGAGTATCTAAAGGAAGCGATTCGCCAAAATACAAATAACGTAGATGCCTACGTAAGATTAGGGACTATTCTTCGTGAAGAAGGCGCAGCCAGCCAGGCGCTACGCGTACATAAGGATTTGACTTTGCGTGCAGAACTAAGCAACGAAGAGCAATTTATTATTTATAAAAGCATCGCAAAAGATCTTATTTCTTTAAAAGAAGATGAAGATGCCACGTATTACCTTAAAAGGCTGCTCAGTTTTAAACAAGCCGATACATTTGGTATCAAAGAAATAATTCGCATTTATGAAAATAATGAAGACTTTGAAAATGCACATCTAACCTTAAGAAATTCAAAAAAAATGATCTTTGAAGATCAAAAGGAACGACTTGCAATGTATAAAGTTCTTGTTGGATTGAAGAAAATTGATAAATCGAAAGAAAAAGAAGGACGAATCGCTTTTAAAGAAGCACTAAAAATGAATAAAAAATGTGAAGCTGCTTATATTTTGTTAGGCGATAGCTATTTAAGAGAAACCCGTATAGATGAGGCAATAGAAAAATGGCAAGACTGCGCACGGGAGATCCCAGGAAAAGCACATTTTGTATTTGATCGCCTAGAAAAAGCATGGTTTGAAAAAGGTGAATTTTTCAAATTAGAAGAATTTTATCGTTCAATTGTGGAAAAGAAAAAAAATAATGAGCAAGCCGTTGTTGCACTTGCAGAAATACATGCAAAAAAAGGTGAAACGGATTTAGCTATTGAAATTTGTGATACCTACAAAAAGGAAAATCAAAACAACATCTTTGTTGATGCATATAGTATTTTTTTACTTATTCAATCAAAACAACAAAAAAAGGCAAATGGCGAGATGAAACAGTTTTTGAACAAACGTTTTTTAAATTTAATTGAACGGTATACTTGTGAGCAATGTGGGAATATTGAAGACGAGCCATTAAGCAAATGTCGGGTTTGTGGAAGTTGGGGAAAGTATAAATGATATCTTTTTTTGTTCTCCTTTTTATTTTCGGGAATCCCGTAGATGATTGTATAGCACTTCTAAAAGCTAAGAAATATAAAAAAGCGATCATGTATTTTAAAACAATTAAAGTGGATAAATCGGAGCGTTATCAGTTTCTGAAAGCGTATTATAAGCGAAATGCATTGCCCGCTATTTCCAGTTATGAAAAATTATATCTACAGTCAGAAGATATGGATATTAAATATCTCAGTAGAAAAAAATTGTATGAGTATTATTACTCGCTTGGTTATTATCTCAAGGCAAAAAATTTAAAGGATGGGAGAAGATATTTTTCCACAGGTGAAAAGTTAAAAAATGAAAAACAATATTTTATTCTTCAATGTGGTGTCTTTGATTCGAAAATAAATGCACAGAATCAAAAAGAAAAAATTGCAATTCATGTACAAGATAAAGTATATTTGAAGAAAGATCTTATAGGAAATAGAAAAGTATATCGTGTATATATCGGCAATTTTTCAACTCTCATGAAAGCGGAAAGAATAAATACAGACTTAAAATATAAATTAAATATTACGGGATTTATTAAACAGATGCGAAAGTGAGATCATATGAGTCATTCAGTTCTAGGACAATTTGATTTATTTTCTTTAATTCCAGAGAAAGACTTAAGGAGAATATATAAATCATGTATTAAATTGTGGCATCATAAGGGAGAAGTAATTTTAGTTGAACAAGATACAGGGGTTACTTTTTTCTTAATAGTGAGGGGCAAAGTTAAAATTTCTAGAGTAACTCCGGATGGGCGAGAAGTTATTCTGAGTATAATTTCCGCAGGAGATTTTTTTGGGGAAATGTCAATTATTGATGGAGAATCACGATCTGCTAATGTATCTTCTTTAGATGATACAGAAGTATTGGCTATAAGGGGGGATGATTTTATGAAACTCTTATACAAATTTCCGCAGATGTCGATTAATCTTTTGAAGGAATTAACATCACGATTGAGGCGATCTGATCAACAAATAAAAGCACTGTCGTTGCGAGATGCTGTTGGTAAATTTGCGTCAACCTTGTTACGTATTGCCGAAAAAACAGGTGTCTCTAAAAGTGGAAAAGTTGTTCTAAAAAATATCCCCTCTCAACAGAATTTAGCGAGTATGTCTGGAACATCACGTGAAACAGTTTCACGCGCAATCAAAAGTCTTACAACGGACGGATACCTTGAAAGGACAGGAAATACGATAACAATTTATAATTATGAACGATTTCAGTTAGTTTTTACCTAATGTATAATGATATAATCATTGTCACATCTGATCCATCTTTAAAACCTTTCATAAGTAATTATTTCGAAAGAGTTTATTCGTATGAGTCAGTTGAAGCGATCAAAGCAAATAAATTACTTAATAATTCGATTCTTGTAATTGATATCCGTGAAGAAAATCAAAATAAGTTCAATACCACTTTAAATTCAATTGGTGATAAGTATAACTTTACAAGCGATAAGGTTTTTGTTATCACTGATGATAATTTTAATTTTGATAATCTTTATTTTAGCAAGTTTCCATTTATTTATGACATTTTCGAGACAAAAGAGACGTATGATCTACGAATAATTAAGCGCCTAAAAGCATTCTTTTCTAAAACTAATGCGATTCGACTTGAAAAAATTTCAAACCAAATAAAATACCCATATGATACATCTAAGGATTGTAATAATATTATTATGGAACTTTTGATTGAGCGTGATGCGCTAAAAGAAATTTTAAATAAACTTGAGTTTGGGGTTATTATTTATTCAAGAGATAATCAGATTTATTTTTTAAATAATTTTGCATTCTCTATTTTAGGTCGAAAAAAAGATACTGAATTTGTAACATTAAATGATCTCTTTGATTATGATATAAGCAAAATTATTGAAGATCAATCTTTAAAGGCTAAAAAAAGCCCCGTTACAGGTGAATTTCTAATACAGAAGAATAAAGATATATCTAAAAAAATTGAATTTACGATTTCTCCATATTTGATAAATGAAATAAAAGAAACAGGGTTTATCATTACACTTTCTGATATGATTTTGCCAAATACTCGTGAAAACATATTTCGGGTAGATAAACTTGCTTCTTTGGGAATTATGGCTTCAGGTATTGCACATGAAATTCGAAATCCGCTAGCCGGAATCCGCATGATAACGGAAACATTGAGTCAAGAGCTTACAAACAAAGATCTTCAAGAATATACGGATCGTATTATTCGGCAAGTAAATCGTTTATCAACACTTTTAAAATCATTTTTAACATTTGCACGACCGTCACAGCTGGAAAAAATCCCAAGTCATTTAAACTATATTTTTAAAGAAGTAATTCCTTTATTTGTTATGAAACTCAAGGAAAAGAAAGTTACTTTACATGAAAACTATTGCGAAAACCTAGAAAAAATTGCGGTCGCACCCTCACAAATTCAACAGGTTCTATTTAATGTCATACTAAACGCAATTGATGCAATGCCTGAAGGAGGAGACTTATATATAGCGACTAAATCACCAACAAAATTTAAATCTCGCTTTGAAGATAGATTCTATGTTGAAATGAATATACGTGACACTGGTATAGGGATAGATGACGCAAGTCTTCGAAAGGTATATGATCCATTCTTTACGAGTAAAGCAACTGGTACAGGCTTGGGCTTATCAATTGTACATCAAATTATAAGCGAGCATCGTGGTATTATTGATATTAATTCTGAGCCTAACGATGGAACTGAGGTCAGAATTTTTTTGCCTGTTGAGACTAAGATTTAAAAAATTTATCCATATATATTCTTACGACCTATCCAATGTTAAGATTTATTGAAAAGAACGATGCAGTTTTCATGTGACTGAAGTAACGTTTGTTTGAGTCTTCCACGGCGAATATTTGAATAGGCTAGTATAATTTTGTGGACTTCAAATGAAAAGAATAGTTGTAGCAGCAAAAATCCAAGAGAAGCTTCATTCGATCCCAAGAAAACCGGGTGTTTATCTTTTTAAAGATGTTGCAGATACTATTATCTATGTCGGCAAAGCGAAAATTTTATCAAATCGTGTTCGTAGCTATTTTCAATCACAAAAGGATCGCCCAAATAAATTAAAAATTTTGCAACGAACAATTTTTGATGTGGAATTTTATATAACAACCACAGAACGAGATGCATTAGTCCTAGAGAATATTCTCATAAAGAAATACAATCCTCATTTTAATGCTCGTTTAAAAGATGATAAAACATATCCCTATATCCGAATAACAAAAGAAGCTTTTCCACAAATTTACATGACGCGCCAATTAATACAGGATGGATCAAAATATATTGGTCCATACACCAGTGTTTACGACATCAAATTAGCACTACGAACACTTCATAAATTCTTTCAAGTTCGGACCTGTAACTTTCCTCTAAGTGATGAGAATATTAGAAAAAAGAAATATCGTCTTTGCCTAGACTATCATATAAAACAATGTGCTGCCCCCTGTGAAGGGAAGCAAAACCAGTTTGACTATAATATGATTATACGAAATGTCGAACGTTTTCTGACTGGACAAGCAAGTAGCCTTAAGCAAAATTTGCTTGAGCAGATGCAACAGGAGTCAAATTTATTAAATTATGAAACAGCGGCTAAAATTAGAGATACACTTGACGCTATAGAAATTTTTTATAACCGAAAACAAAAAGTTGAAAAAATTGAAAAATCTGCTCAAGATTTTATAGGTATCGTCTCAGAAGACCAAGATGTATGTATTTGTATCCTCAAAGTTCGCGAAGGTAAAATAAATGGGAAGCAAGAATTTCTAATGGTAAATTCAGCATTCGATGATGAAAGCACAATTTTTGAACAATTTTTGCATTCGTTTTACATTGAACAACCACAAGTTTCCGATGAACTTTATATACCGATACATTTATCTGAAGATATTAATTTATACGAATCTTTTTTACGAGGAATGACCAAAACGTCTATAAAACTATTTCATCCACAAAGAGGAGATAAGCTAAAATTAATTAAAATGGCTCGTTTAAATGCGATTCAAAAATTGAATGAGATGCACTTAACCCAAATGAAGCGGGATTTTATTCCACATGGACTAAAATCGTTAAAACGAGATCTACATTTATCTACTATTCCGACGCGAATTGAATGTTTTGATAATTCCAATATTCAGGGTACTGATGCCGTTTCTTCAATGGTTGTTTTCATAAATGGAAAAGCGGCTAAATCGGAGTATCGAAAATTTAAGATCAAAAGTATTGAGGATGGAGTTATTAATGATTTTGCAAGTATGTATGAAGTAATTACTCGGCGTTACGGAAGCCTTAAAAGAGAAGGAAAAAAATTTCCAGACCTAATCATGGTTGACGGTGGGAAAGGTCAGTTAAGCTCAGCTGTGCAAGCATTAAAAGATCTCAAGATTTTTCCGCATCCGATTATTGGTCTAGCCAAGCGTCTGGAAGATGTTTTTATTCCAAATTCGTCGGACGCTCAAAATATTCCAAAAACATCATCCGCATTAAAAATTTTGCAACAATTACGCGATGAATCACATCGCTTTGCCATTACTTTTCATCGAAAATTACGAAAAAAGCGAACATTAACTAGTGAATTAGATCATATAATTGGCATTGGTGAAAAGAGAAGAAAACTTCTCTTAAAGGAATTTGGCTCTGTAAAAATGATAAAATCAGCAAGCTTAGATCGTATTAAGCAAGTAGCAAATTTGCCAGAAAGCTTAGCTATTAAAATTTATGAAGCCTTAAACGATATTTAACGCCTCAAGCATGATCACTAACAAAACGTTGCACTCCATATCTTGCGGTAACTATACTTTCCTTTTTTAAACATCAAAAACATAGTTCCCTCTTGCCGAAGACTCTGGTGGCGCTTAGCTTCGTCACTATGTATCTTTAAACTGAAAGAGCTTTCAATACAGTTTTGGGGGTAACAGAAGCACTTTTAACAATGAATTTGCTGGTCCCTTGGTTTTCTTCTTCCCTACTCCCCTTCTTGTAAAGTCCGTTTACTTATCCCAAACAATTCAGCAAATTTATTTTGAGAGATGTCTAATTTTTCCTCTCGTAAAGTCTTAATATCATAGCATACAAAATAAAAGTTACATAACCTGAATCCAGGATAAGTTAATAGCTATTACTAATCCATCCGCTATAGCCCATTTCATTTAATTCCTGCAAAAGTTTTTTAAGCATTTCCTTCTCTTTTGCCGATGATACAAGAACCTTGAACAAAGATTTTGACTCAAAAATAATGACTGGAACAGATAGTTTTAGTTTTACTTCCTCTTTTAATGCATCTGCGCGTAGTTTGTCAGAAAATGAAGCAATCTGTATTCTGTAAAGATTTCTATTGATATATTGATTTACAGGCTTTACAAATATATTGGATTTCTCAAATACTTTCGTAACCCAGCCACTTTCATATCCACTTTCCTTTAAATTTTGAAGCAATTGATCTGCTTGTACGCGAATTTTGTAATTTCCAATTTGAACTTTGAAAAGATGCATCGATTTAATGATAAAAGTTTGATCGTTAAATCTTTTATTTAGTTCCAGTCGGAGTTGTTCTGCTTGTTTTTTTTCAAAAAAGGACGCTAGCTGAACTCGCCACTTAGCAATTGAGTCAATAATAATTTTTTTCTTTTTCTCTCTCTTAATGGAAAAACTAACAAAGTCATAATTTTTAGATTTAATCTCCTCAAGTAAAGGAACCATTATCTCAATTCGAGTTAAATGGAACGTTTTCATCAAAATATTATTTTCTCTTTTGCCTGTTCGAGCTATTTTTCTTAGCTCTTTTTTAAGTTTTTTCTTTACTTCATTTCTAACCGTTTTTTTCGTTATATTTTTTCCCTTAGAAACTGGTGATAAAATAGATTTCGACGAGGTACACGAGGCAAAAAGAACACACACTATTATAGTCCACCTCATTTATAATTCACCTAGTTGAGTTTGGGGATAGAAAAATTCTATGATATCTATATATGTATATTTTTTTCGCGCAAGTTCAATTGCTTCCCACTGGCCCATTCCATAACCATGCCCATTTCCACCACCTTGAATTATAAGTTCGGATTTATTTTTTTTCAGTACAAATAAATTTGAAGGCAATATTTTCCCATTTGAGCTAAAAAAGCGACGAATATCTAATTTTCTTATTTTCTTTTCAAAATGAACTCCCCTGATTCTTAAAATTACAGCTCTTCCCGCTTTACTGCGTTTGATAATTTCCAACGAAAATTTTAAATCCTTACGCTCATCGGTATCAATTTTATCATTTGGGAACCATTTTTTTAATCGTTGAAAAATATCTGCATAACTGTATTTATACGCCCAACGATAATATTTATCGAGTTTTCCAAATATTTCATTTCTCCTCTTATCTGCTACCGAAAAAATGTAGTTTTCATCTTTCTTATCAAGATAAAGTGGATACTCTTGTTGTCCTCCTAACGAGGCACAAAAATGCGCCGGAATAATTTTCCCTTTAAATTGAATAATTTTTCCTCGTGTTTCCTCAATTGCGCGTAATACACGATCATTTGGCTCGATCTTCGATATGTAAACTTGATCTCGCACGTCGCTATAAACATCAAACGATTTCTGAGTTTTTACATGTGATAGTGCGTATGTCCGCGCCGCGATAGTTTGTGCTTTAATCGCTTCAAAATCAGATTTGCTGCCAGTCAAAATTTCATATGGAACAACATATTTTAGATAGGATTCAATATTTTTTTTTGTAATAATTTCTATTTTATTCTCTAAATTCATAGTGATATAAATTCGACCTGCTTCTCTAAATTTTTTGTTAATCAGAACACTTCCAGATAAATGTTGCGGGTAAAGAATAAGTCTTGAACTTTTCAAAAATTTTAAATAGCGTTTGTATTCACCTTTACTTTCCAAAATAATTTGTCCATTTTTTGCATATACAAAAAATGGTGCATTTAGTTTTGTAAATTGGTACTTTGCTTCTTCTGCTTGTAAAATATAGTTCCCACTAAATTTAAAGGATATTTGAGTTTTTTGATCAAGTAAGCAAACTCGAATGTTTTGCGAATATATTAAGGCGATACATACTAAAATATAACTTATCTTTTTCAAATCTTTAAAATAATCCTATTCCGTCGAAACAAACAATTGCCCTAAGCAAAATCCAGATATCCTTTGCAGAGCAACTTTGTAAAGCATCTATTTTTTGAATTCCATCACTTTGTGTTATCATTAAACGTCCTTTTTTATCACTATGGATTTCAGTAAAATATGCAATCTAATTTTGAAGCCTAACTTATTACTAAATATGGTTCCAGATATTTAGATCAAAATACATGCTCTTTCAACTTCCTCTGTACTAATGAACCGATTTGTACTTCACTAAATAGGCTACGAGAAACAAGTATAGTCAGTACGATCTTTTTCATGTATTTCCCAATTTAGCTCTTTCCCGTGGAACCAAATCCGCCTCTGCTTTTCCCCGCGAAATTTGGATATTTTTGTTCCTCCCAATATATACAGGGAAATTCAGTTCTTTCAAAAACAATTTGCCCAATTCGATCACCTTTTTCAATGAATAAATTATCGTTATTCATTCCATTTGAAAAACGAATGACAGGAATTTTTAAAAAATCATTCTCTCCACAATAATCTGCATCAATAATCCCTACACTATTAATCAAGGCTATTTGGTATTTTACAGCAATGCTACTTCGAATAAATAATTTAATATGATAGTTCTGCGGCACTTGAAGAATTAGGCCTGTTTCAATTAAAACAACTGTATTTAAAGGGAGCTTTGTTCGCTTTTCAACGTAAATGTCTAAACCCGTAGCATAATCAGTCATTCGCTGGGGTAAGGGTATAGATAAATTTCGCCTATAGATTTTAATTCTTTTTCCGCGATTCATTTTCAATACTTTTCTTTTTTATATTTTCTAAATTATGTAGCACTATAATGGGTAACATTGTTATTAAGATGATGAAAGCTAAAGCCGCTAAAATTATTTGAACTTTTATGTTATTTTCGTAACACATTAAATAAATAATCGTACTAATAATAACCAATTTAATAAAGATATACACTCTTATCTTATTTTTAGATCTAATAAAATTATGAATTTTTTTTGCTATCATAATACTTTTCTCATTTTTTATAATTTTATGAAATTGTTTCTCACGTTTACAAAGATAGGTTAAGGATTTGACAATGCAACTGGAATAATTTTTCCAGTCATAACATTGTGACTATTGAGCAATATTTCCACTATGAAACGCGCCATTTTCTTTGCGCTAACAGGTGCTTTATAATCTGGAAAAGCTTTCGTTAGCATCTCCGTATCAACAGCACCTAAACAAAGGCAGTTTACACTGATATTTTCATCAGCTAATTCGACCGCCAAACATTCGGAGAAAATACACAAAGCACCTTTTATAGAAGAATAGGCTGATAATCCAGGAAATTTTACACTAGCTTGAAAGCCACTCATGCTACTAATATTTAATATATGACTTTTTTGAGGCATAAATGGAATACAGGCTTTACACAAATGAACAACTGTCAATAAGTTTCCATTAAACATATCAAGCCAATTCTTATCACTTAACTCAGTAAACGGCATATTAATAAGCGAACCGGCATTATTAACTAGGCCATTTATTTCGTACTTATTTTTACTTAGCCAGTATGAGAACTGATCTATTTCATTTTGCTTTACTAAATCAATTTGATAAATCGTTATATTTTTTGATTTCTGCGCCAGTTTGCTTAAAGCATCAAAATTTCGTGCAAGCGCAATAACTTTTTTTCCTATTTTTGCAAGTTCTAGAGCAGTTTGAAAACCAATTCCACCACTTGCCCCAGAAACAACAATTGCTTCCACTAATCGGCGACCTCATAATCAATTTTAAGACGCTTAAATGCTAATGCAACTAATGTCTTATAATTGCTTGTTTTTTTTAGAAAACTTTTCAAGTCATGAATTAATTGATTTTTCCATTCGTTGTTCTTAATCATGATAGCTAATTCTAATAATTCGAATCGAATTAGCCAATCATTTTCATACATTTTAACTTTGCTATAAAGTTTTCTTATTTCATCCGCAGTAACGTTTTTACTTTGTCGATAATCGCGAAGTATCTGATATATTTTAAATAATTTTATCTCTTCATCCGTATAATATTTTTCAATTGCAATCTCACTGGATTTTTGTTTAAAGACTTCAAACTTTGACTTGTCAGCAGAACCAGAATAAACTGATACAATTCGATCTCCTACAGCTAAATCATATATTCCCCAAGACGGTTCAAATAAGATATTTCCACTTAAATCTGATACGGTACAATCTTCAAATGTGAAAACAATATTTTTACCTGCATGCCGAAGAATCTTTTTTAATACACCGCGCACAGTAACACCGGACAAATATTCAAGTACGGCAATTTTGTCTAAAGTTATTCCCAATAATTCTAGCTCTCCTATGGTGCATTGAGAAATTGGCTTGAAAACATTTTTTAATCGCCCAACTGGTGAACCAAATCCATTTAAATGGTCGTCAATTCCATGACCTTCAATTTCAACCGCATCGTAAGCTAATTGTGTAGGTCCTACCGTACCGATATAAGTCTCATTTCCCATTATATCTCTTTGTAAACGAGTAAAGATACCACTTACCGATACCCCCGTCGAATATAATACTGTACAAATCACTTCCGAGTTAATCGCCATTTGAATTGAATCAGCACCTCCTTTTTTATAAGCCATGTGGTTAGAAAATGCATCTAATACCTGAGATAAATGTTTGCAACTCTTTGTTACGAATAATTGCGGTTGCTCTTCTGTGATATCGTAAGGAGTTTGAACCGAATTTACTGTTAATGGGATCTTTTTTACGCGTTTATTGTTTAGGCAATTAATACTTTCACCTAGCGACGAAAGAAGACCCGCACCAAAAATTGTATAATCATCCACGTCACCTAGTAAACCGTATTCAACCGTCCACCAATGTAGCCGAGTTAATAATGCCGCCTCTGAAAGAGTTTTATTTTTTCTTAGTTTTTCCTTTAAGTCTTCTTCGGCTACAATTATCTCACTAGCCGTCGTGTTTGTACATTCTTTAATAATTGAAAGATGGCGAATAGCTTCATAAATTTCAAAATCTGCTTTTGTGTACATAGCCTTTACACCAACTTCTCCAAATTTTTGAAGAAACTCCGAATAATCAATATCAACAATAAATGGTGCATGTCCCGCAGACTCATGTAAAATATCTGGTGCCGGCGTGTATAAAACATGTTCAAATGAGCGCATATCAACTGCAATTGTAAGAATTTTTAATGTCTGAAATTCCATAAATATTTGTGGTGGTATAAAACCATCAACAACCACTGCTTTCCAGCCAACTTTCGCCAAGCATGCATTCATTTCATCTATAGAGGGAATTGTTTCACTATTTATTCCTGTTTTCGCTAATCCCTCCAAATAGGCTGTGTGTGTGTGCCCTTTTAAATGATCAATAAGCTGATTCATTAGATAGCGCCAAAGTGCCTGATCGCGAGCGGTGTAAGTAGAATAATCCTGTACCGAAATGAATTGATGTAAATGTTTTGGAATTTGTGTTTTAATCTCATCTTGTGAATAATGCACGATAACAAAACTCCCTTTCTTTATGATGTGTAAAAGTATGTTGATACTTCTTTCGCATAAAACTTGAAAAAGTCAATATTTTTAATTTTGAAATATGCACTTACTTTTTTTCAACCTAGCTTTCTTTTTCAAGTCTTGCCCTTACAACATAACGACAAGAAGGTACACAGCAATAAATTGAAATTCAATCATTATAGGTACTTCCATGTAAAGTTATTAATATTAATAACAATTCTTGAGATAAAAGTAAAACTTGCGTAGCTTCGTGGGTTCTTTGACATGGGGCTGAATATGGTTTCGACGGATTAGTATAATTTGCTTAATTGCATGCCGAGGTTGGTTCTGAATGAGTAACTCGTGATTAGAACTACTTTTATAAATGCTGATGAAAATTACGCATTAGCGGCGTAAGACGCTCGCTACGCTCACTTTGAACTTTACCTGAATAGGGATAAGCTGAGCGACGATTAATTCGGGTCTTCTATAATTGAGATTCACCGGTTATAGTCGTAATAGTGGATCAACACGATGATTTTGCCCTGTTCCGCAGACAAACACCGTGTATAATTGCGGAACTATGCATGTAGATGGTTTTGCGATGATTAGTCCGGACGGCGGTTCGACCCCGCCCAGCTCCATTTTTACTTTTTTAACAATTTTTGAAATTTGAGAATATTCGCCGCTATTTTTTACCTGAATCCTAGGTCTTTATTTTGCTCACAATAATAGCTCACTAAATAATTTAGAATATTTGTTCCAAGCTTTGTATCGTAAAATTCAAATTGATCTTTCGCTTTAATATTCAAAATAGAAAAGCAATTGATAGGAATGCACTATTCCCAAACGAAATTTTCCCCATTCAAGAGCTTCCATGAAATAAATTTAAAATCTGTTCCATTATATTGCTTTGCTTTCCTAATGATAATAAGTGAACGTTTTAAGAAATCATTAATTCACGCTCTATAATTCCCTTCAATCAATGATAGAAACGGTTTGATATTTACGAATAATTACTTCGGTGGCTAGTCTAAATAAAATAATCCAAGATAAAGAAACTCCTTTTGTAATCAAAGAATTTGAATTTACATAAGAAAATGATAGATTGAACATTCTATGAAGAATATCTATAACGGAATGGCCTTTCGTAAAAACCAGCTAATTACTGGGAACCTAAAGAAACGACCTCATGTCGTGATTTTAGGAGCTGGAGCCAATGAGCACCCTTTTCCACAAGGAGACGCTAACAGACTGATACCACCTACAATGGATAATAACTTCGTTGGTGTTGTATCTGTACTTCAAGACACCTTGGGGCGCGCGGGAATTAAAAATCATAAACAAAATTTTGAATTACTTTACAGTGAAATTTACGATAAATATCCTGAATCTTCCCTACTTTTCGAAATTGAGGAATGTGTCAGGAATTATTTTGAAAAATTCCAAATACGTGATACACCGACTTTGTACGATCATTTACTGCTTTCTTTGAGACCAAAGGATCTAATTGCTACTTTTAATTGGGATCCATTTCTATTCGATGCATGGAAACGTCATAGGCACGAAATACCCTTACCAAAAATTGTTTATCTTCACGGGAATGTTCGAAGTGCCTAGTGCGCTATACATTACTTACAAGGTGAAAAAGATCAGTATTGTCCACACTGCAATAAAACGTTTAAACCTTCGCCACTGCTCTATCCTGTTGCGAAAAGAACTACACTTATGATCCTCTAATTGCCTCAGCTTGGAAGACACTTGATTCTACACTACAGTCCGCATTTACTCTTACTATCTTTGGGTATGGAGCCCCAAAAACTGATAAAAAACCGTAGAATCACTAGAAAGAGCATGGAAAAGCAGACACACTAGGAAATTTGAAACAATTGAAATCATTGATATAAAAGACAAAAAAATATTGGATGAACAATGGAAATCCTTGATGCCCACAGGTCATTGTATGTATTTTAAAAAAGGGGGCTGTCCTAGATAAGTAAGTTTTAATTCACTTAATCCATTGCAATAACTGCTTCTTCTGCTCTTTTGGGTTACTGTTGTTAAATCTCCATTCACATTCCT
>JAUTBQ010044442.1:0-43151 GCA_032361185.1 Lepetodrilus ovalis
GGCTATGATAAGCCTAAACAGTTTATCAAGGTTGCTGGAAAACTCATTATAGAGCATACAATAGAGATTTTTCAGAAGCATCCTAAAATTGACGAGATAACTATTGTTGCACATAAAAACTATATAAATATTATTGAAGATCTTGTTATTAACAATTCATTTACTAAAGTAAAGAAAATTTTAAACGGAGGAAAAGAGAGATATGACTCTTCTCTTGTTGCGATAAATTCAAATTATAGTACCGATAAAGATTGCAACTTAATTTTTCATGACGCAGTTCGCCCACTTGTTAACAGCAAAATCATAACTGATACAGTAAACTCTCTTAATCAATATAATGCAGTTGATGTCGCTGTTCCTGCAACAGATACAATCATAGAAGTTAAAAACAATCTTATAACCAGCATTCCTAATAGAGATACTTTAAATAGAGGGCAAACTCCACAAGGCTTTAAGCTAAGCACAATCAAAAAAGCTTATGAAGTAGCATTAAATGACAAAAACTTTATTGCATCTGATGACTGCGGAATTGTGAAAAAATATTTACCTAATGAAGATATCTTTATAGTTTCTGGTGAAGAAGCTAATATGAAGTTGACTTATGAGGAAGATTTATTCCTAATGGATAAGCTTTTTCAACTAAAAAGCATAAGGCTGGTTGACACTAATCCTAATATTATATCTTGCATATCTAAAAAAATATTAATTGTTTTTGGTGGAAGCTATGGAATAGGTCAAGATATTGTAAAAATAGCTCAAGAGCATAATGCAATTGTTTATAGCTTCAGCCGAAGCGAAAACAATATAGACATATCAAATAAAGAAAGTGTTATAAAGGCAATAAACTCAGTAATAAAAAAAGAAGGTAGAATAGATTTTATTGTAAATACAGCTGGAGTTTTAGATAAAGAACCTCTTGTAAATATGAGCTACGAAACAATACAAAAAGCAATAAATGTAAATTACCTAGGTAATATTATTATTGCAAAAGAATCATTTAAATACCTATCTAAGTCAAAAGGTTCACTACTTTTATTCACATCTAGCTCTTACACCAGAGGAAGAGCTATGTATAGCACTTATTCATCACTAAAAGCAGCTACAGTTAATTTTGTCCAAGCTTTGTCCAGTGAGTGGGAAAACTTTGGAATAAAAGTAAACTGCATCAATCCTGAGAGAACCCTTACTCCAATGAGAATAAAAAGCTTTGGCAAAGAGAATCCAAATACTCTTTTAAGCTCTAAAACGGTCGCTATAGAATCTTTAAAAACTATTTTATCTGATATTTCAGGTCAAGTTATTGATGTTAAAATAAATAGTAAGTGATGATTCATTCCTTTTCAAAAAAAGAGGTTCATCTTTTTCTTTTTTTCTGTCTTTCTATTGTTTTCACCGCTGTTTCTATTGTGTCTATAATTGATTTAAGCACCTTCGCTGTAGATACACTACAGTATAGTCTACTATTTATATTTATTATTACTGTATATTCAGCAACAAAATTTATTAAAATAACCAACATATACATTATATTTCTTGCTACTTGCTCACTATTTCTATTTAATAGAATTTTTTTAGACATTTTGGGACTATACGATTTTTCAGAAAATTTTTTTCCCATATACTCAAAATATAGCATCCAAACACAGATAGAAATAATTATAATCTTTAGTTTATTACTTATCTTTATTCATTTTGGCTTTCTTGCCTCTCAAAAGGCTGATAGAGAGAGAAAAATAGAGTTAAAATACAATAAAAGTTTTTATTTTATAGGTTGTGTGCTTTTTTTTTACTCCCTCCCATTAATAACATACAAGTCTTTTATTAAGTATCAAATTGTAAGCTCTTTTGGTTATACTAGCCTATATACTTTAGCGCAGGACTTTAACTACCCTGTTTTTTTAATGGGTGCTGAGTCTATTTTTTTGCTTGGGTTTTCTCTAGTAGTTGCTTCACTGCCTAAAAAAAAAGTTATCTTAGTTTATATAGCTATTTATTTAACAATTGGATTAATTCAATCTATTGCTGGAACTAGAGCTCTGTTTTTAGTGAAGTTGATCTTTATAGTATGGCTTTATTTTAATTTCTACACAAAAAAAAGAATAAAAATATTTTTTATTAGCATCATTACTTTTATTGTTATAATTTTTGCACAATTTATGTCATCCACTAGATCAAATCAAGAGTTTAAAGTAGGTAATTCTTTCATCTCTTTTTTCTCACAACAAGCAATTTCAATGAATGTTGTTGGATATATGATTAAATATAAGAACAGCTTTAAAAGAGATGGCTATAACTATATTTTCCACCCTTTTGTAGCTACTTTCATAAAAAACCAAGGTCAAAATGAGCAGTATGTTAAAAAATACAATTCTCTATCCCCTAAACTAACTTTTTTTCTCAATCCTGACGCTTACTTACAAGGTGCTGGTATAGCATCATCTTTTGTAGCTGAACTTTATGATTTAGGTTATGTGGTGATGACTATCTCTTTTATTATCCTTGGCTTTTTTTTGGGGAGGGTTGAGTTACTCATGTATAAAAGCCGAGTATGGTTGTTTCTATCACCTTTAGTTATCTCTCATATTATATACACTCCTAGAACAAATTTTTTCCCTAGATTTCGTGAGATTATATTCTATTTAATTGTATTTATACTTATAAAACTTCTTATATATTTTAATAAAAGAAGAGCTAATGAATAACATTTTCAAAAAGCTGTCTATATTAACCTTGGCTGAACTAGGTGAGAAAGCGATTATATTCCTACTTTTCATTTATATGGGGAGAGTACTTACCCCTAAAGACTTTGGCTACCTTAATTATATTCTTGCGGTCGTTAGTTATTTTATTATATTTATTGATTTAGGGTTACCACAGTTAGCTACCAGAGAAATTGCTTCCAATAATAATAAAATTTCCTTACAATTATTACAAATAATAAGTCTAACCAAATTTGTTCTTTTTATTATTATCGCTATTTTTTGGAATCTATTTGTTTTTTATACTCAAGATGGTTATATAAATATTGGCTTATTTATGAACTTATATTTACTTTCAAGAGTTTTTGATATTTATTGGTTTTTACAAGGCTTACAGAAATTTGAAACAATTGCTAAATTAAAACTAATAAAATCCTTAATTCTAAGTTCATCTTTTATAATCTTATATTTATATCCCAAAGTATCTAACTACCTAATTATTTTAATAATTAGTTTGCTGATTCCTTTTGTGCTTTATGTTTTAAAACATAATTTAACACCTTATATTTTCAATAAAAAAATCAATTTCTTATTGGTTAACCGTAAACGCATAAAAGTTTTTATATTTAAATCACTTCCCTTAGTTGCCTCTACTTTCTTAATTCTAATGTATTATAATTTAGATAGTATTTTAATTAAGCACTATCTAGGCTTAGAGTATGTTGCAAAATATAACGCAGCTTACAAAATAATTTTTGCATTTATAGTTGTTAGAAGTATATTCACTTCAGTTATTTTTCCTAGAATATCAAAAGATAAATTAAAATGGAATGAAGGTAGGATTTTTCTATCTATGGGAGTTTTTATTGCTTTATGTATTTTTATAATAGGATTTTTCTTCTCAAAGGAGCTATTATATATAGCTTATGGAAATAAATACCTTGATTCAGCAAATGTATTTTTCATACTCTCTATAACGGCCAGTATTCTTTGGATTAACCTATTTTTCCCAATTTTTTTTATTGCAATAAAAAAAGATACTTTTTATATGCAAGTTCATATAATAACTGCTCTATTAAACTTAGCTGGGAATATAGTTTTAATTCCTTTATATGGCATTGAAGGAGCTGCTATTGCAACTTTAGTTGCTGACTTAGTTTCACTATTTATATTTTCATTTTTTTATTTTAAAGGCAAAGCTCATGTATTACATTAAATTTATTAGCATTTTATTTTTTATTTTTTTAACTGCATGTGGAGAGAAAAAAGACATAAGTAATATAAATTATCAAGCACATAGAGGTGGCTATCAAGAAAGACCTGAAAATACTATGTCTGCTTTTATTAATGCTTGGAAATTAGGAGGTATTCCAGAGGCTGATATAAGAACAACAAAAGATAATGTAATTATTGTTTTACATGATAGCAATCTTCTCAGAACAACCGTTGCAATAGAGTCAATAAATAAACTTGATATATCAGAGCTTATGTATGAAGATATATCAAAACAGGATGCAGGTATGAAATTCTCTGAAAAATATAAGGGAGAAAAAATTCCTAAACTTGAAGATGTTTTTAAATATATGAGTGAATCAGATAAAAGGATTTACTTAGACTTAAAGAATGTTGACTTAAACTCCCTCTCAAAACTTATTAAAAAATACAATATTGAAAGTAAAATAATTTTCGCAAATACTAATATTGAACCATTATTAAATTTAAAAAAACTACTTCCTAAAAGTAAAACTATGTTGTGGATTGGTGGCTCTAAGAATAATATTGAATTTAGATTCAATTACCTTATGGATAATGATTTTTTTACCTTAGACCAAGTTCAACTCCACCTATATAATAAAGGAATATCAAAATCCTTTGTGAAAAAAGCATTAGACGAAACCACAAAAATGAATATTGATTTAGAAATATTACCTTATAATTTTAGTGAAGAGGTTATTTCTGAATTGCTTAATATTGGTATTACTTGGTTTGCTGTTGATACACCAACTTATTTTAATAAATTTGTAAATAATTGGGCAGAAAAATGAAAATAAATATAAAATATAACTACAGTGATGTTAAAGAAATAGTACAAAATAAACAAATCTATATTCTTGATACTATTGTTTCAATTTGTGATAAAAATAATATTAATTATTGGCTAGATGCTGGAACTTTATTAGGAGCTATTAGACACCAAGGATTTATTCCTTGGGATGATGATATTGACATTGGATTAATGAGGGAAGACTACAATAAATTGTTAGAACTTATACCTAGTAACCTACCAAATGATTTAGTCTTACAAAGTAGAAAAACTGATAATAAATATAAACTCCCCTTTATTAAAATAAGAGATAAATACTCAATTATTGAAAATGAGTTTGATTTTAATGGCATCTTTATTGATATATTTCCTTTTGATAAAATGCCAAAGTCAAATTTACTTAAAAAGCTACAAGTTTCTTTATTCAAAGGGCTAGAAGCTATGATGATACATACTGATATAAAGAAGCTAAATATTGCAAAGAAGACTGGCATTAAACCCAAACTAATAAGAGCTTTAATTATAATTTTATCTAAATTTGGGAGCTTACTTGGTGAAAAATCATTTGATTTTTTATACAACTCAATAAAAAGCATATCCAAGCTAAGTAATAGCAATGAAGTTGGCGATGGATTAACTGCATCTTGGGCATACTACAAATCAATTAGAAATATAGAGGTTTACCAAACTGTTAAAAAAGGAAACTTTAATAATAATGTGTATAATATACCGTTTGATTATGATAAATACTTAAAAACACTATATGGAGATAATTATATGACACCTATAAAGTCAAATTTTTTACATATTGACACAGTTGTTTTCTTAAAAAATAATTGCACAGAACTAACAAAATGAAAAATGGACAAATAATAAATATAATTGCCCCAAATATTAAAACTGGCGGGGGAAAAGAATTACTAGAGTATTTACTAGAGTATATTGAAGAAAATTACAAAAATTTAAAGGTTGTTGTATATCTAGATACATTGCTTTCTCATATAAAAGAAACAAACAACAGAGAAGTCAATATAATGCCTACTACACTCAGTAAAATATTACTTTTTACTAAAAAAACGAGTAATTCTTTATACTTTGGGAATTTACCACCTATTAAAAAATCAAAAAATTCTGTTGTTTATTTTCATAACCCATACTTACTGCTAAGTAAAAAAGAGCTTTTCAAAAAGCCAAAAAAATTATTTATAAAATACTACCTTCAGCAAGTTTATATAAATATTTTCAAAAATAACATTTCAACTTTTGCTTGCCAGACCAGTAATATAAAAAGACTGTTTGCTCAAAAATATAAATACAAGGCACTAGAACAACTTCCTTTTTATAGGCTATGCCCTTATAACACTCCTAAGCAAACAAAAGTTTATGATTTTTGCTATATCTCTTTAGCACATCCCCATAAGAATCACAATTTACTTTTCAATGCATTAAAAATAATTTCAGAAAAAGGTATTTCACTAAAAATTGCAGTAACAATTGAAAGTGATAAAATAGAGCTAATAAATAAAATTAATTCGATTAATCAAATTGGAAATGTAATTATTGAAAACCTAGGAGTTATATCAAAAAGCAATGTCTGCAATGTGTACTCTAAGTCTAATTGCCTGATTTTCCCATCTACAGAGGAAACCTTTGGCTTAGGTTTGATTGAAGCTGTGAAAATGGGTTTAAATGTAATTGCAGCGGACTTAGATTATGTTTATGAAGTAATAGAGCCGTCACTTGTTTTCAACCCTAACTGCAAAGACAGTTGTGCAAATGCAATTGAAACATATATAGCTAATAAAGATATAAAAAAGAGTGTAGCTATAATAGAGAATAAAATTGATAACCTCATATATAAATTTATAAAGGAGTAACAATGTTTAAAAATAAGATATTACTAATAACTGGTGGAACAGGTTCTTTTGGGAATGCCGTTCTAAGAAGATTTCTTAACACAGATATAAAAGAAATTAGAATATTTTCTCGTGATGAAAAAAAACAAGATGATATGAGGAAAAAATACAATAGTCCAAAGCTAAAGTTTTATCTAGGTGATGTTCGAGATAAAAATTCTATAAAAGATGCTGTAAGGGATGTTGATTATGTTTTTCATGCTGCTGCTCTTAAACAAGTTCCCTCTTGTGAATTTTATCCATTGCAAGCAGTTCAAACCAATGTTCTAGGAACAGCTAATGTGCTTGATGCTTGCATTGATGCAGATGTAAAAAAAGTAATTGTTCTTAGCACAGACAAAGCTGCGTATCCTATTAACGCCATGGGTATCTCAAAAGCAATGATGGAGAAAGTAGCCGTCGCTAAATCAAGAAACTTAGAAAATACAAATACAACTATTTGCTGCACAAGGTATGGAAATGTTATGGCATCTCGTGGTTCTGTTATTCCACTGTTTTTAGATCAAATAAGAGCAGATAAAGAGATAACCATTACAGACCCAAATATGACACGTTTTATGATGAGTCTTGATGAGGCTGTTGAATTGGTTCTTTTTGCCTTTAATAATGGTAGTAATGGGGAAATTTTTGTACAAAAATCACCTGCAGCAACTATCGAGGTTTTAGTTACAACTATGAAAAATATGTTGGGGAAACCAGATCATCCTGTGAAAATTATCGGAACAAGGCATGGTGAGAAACTTTATGAAACACTCTTAACAAAAGAAGAAAAAATAAATTCTGTCGATATGGGAAACTACTATAAGGTTTTACCCGATAATAGGGACTTAAACTATAGTCAATTTGTAGATGAAGGGAAAACTTTTATAGATTTTGATGAATACAATTCTCACAACACACATAGACTCAATGAGGAAGAGTTAAAGCAAATGCTAATTTCTCTTTATGAAATACAAAAAGAGCTAAAAGAATTTGAGGTGATTTAAGTGAAAGTGCTTGTAACAGGAAGTAATGGCTTTATAGGAAAGAACTTAATTGAACGATTGTCAAGAATTGATAGTATAGAGGTTCTGAAGTTTGACAAAAACTCTAGTGAAAGTGAATTAAAAATTTTCCTAGAAGAAGCAGACTTTATTTTCCATCTTGCTGGAGTTAATAGACCAAAAAAAATAGAAGAGTTCTATGAAGGAAATAGTAATTTAACAGCAAAAATAACTAAAATAATAGAGAATATTGATAGGAAAATACCTATTTTAATATCTTCTTCAACACAAGCCAAATCAGATAATGATTATGGAAAAAGTAAGCTAGAAAGTGAAGAAATTTTAAAAAAATATGCCCATAAAACAGGAGCACCTGTTTTTATATATCAGCTTCCAAATGTATTTGGAAAGTGGTGTAAACCAAACTATAACTCTGTAGTTGCAACATGGTGTTATAATACAACTCATGACATAGCACTTCAGATAAATGATGAGAGTATTATGTTAACTTTGGTATATATAGATGATGTAGTAGAAAGTTTCATTGCTCACCTAGAGGATAAAAGTTCAAACTACGCGTGTCATGTAGGTACTATATATCAAAAAAGTTTAGCTGAGATTTCTAATTTGTTACGAGAGTTTAAAGAAAGCAGAAACTCTTTAGTTATACCAAAAGTTGGAATAGGCTTTGAAAGAGCGTTATATGGCACATACCTAAGCTATTTACCAACAGATAAATTTTCATATGAACTTAAAGGACACAGCGATGAACGAGGTACTTTTTATGAGATTCTTAAAACACTAGATAGTGGGCAATTTTCAATCTCGACAACCAAACCAGGTGATATACTAAGAGGAAACCACTATCATAATACTAAAAATGAGAAGTTTTTAGTAGTTAAAGGTGAAGCAATTATTAAACTTAGAAACATTAATAATGATGAAATAATTGAATATAAAGTTTCAGATAAAAAGATGGAGGTAGTTGAAATGATACCTGGATATACTCACAATATTATGAATATCTCAAATGAAGATATGATATTGATTATTTGGGCAAATGAAGCCTATAACCATGATAAACCAGACACATATTTTCTAAAGGTATAAGTATGAAAAAATTAAAAGTAATGACAGTTGTAGGAACAAGACCTGAGATTATTCGTCTCTCCGCAGTGATAGCAAAACTAGAGGAGTCTAAAGCTATAGAACATATTTTAGTACACACAGGACAAAACTATGACTATGAACTCAATGAGGTCTTTTTTAAAGATTTTAATATTAGGAAACCTGACTACTTTCTAAATGCTGCTCTAGGAAGTGCTACAGAGACCATTGGGAATATTTTAATAAAAGTGGATCCTATTCTTGAAGAGGTTAACCCTGATGCATTCTTAGTGCTAGGCGATACAAACAGTTGTTTGTGTGCTATACCTGCTAAAAAACGACAGATTCCTATTTTTCATATGGAAGCTGGAAATAGATGTTTTGACCAAAGAGTGCCAGAGGAGACAAATAGAAAAATAGTAGATCATATTAGTGATGTTAATCTTACCTATAGTGATATTGCCAGAGAATACCTTTTAAAAGAAGGATTACCAGCTGATAGAATTATTAAGACGGGAAGTCCAATATATGAGGTTGTTCACTCAAAACTGGAAGAGATTAATAATTCAAATATTCTTACAGATATGAATTTGAAAACAGGTGAATACTTTATGGTTTCGGCACACCGTGAAGAAAACATCAGTTCAGATAAAAACTTTCACAACCTTGTGAACACACTCAATGTTATAGCAGATAAATACAAACTGCCAATTGTTGTTTCTACTCATCCTCGTACAAGAAAAAGAATTGAAGAGACAGGAGCAGAGTTTCATAAGTTAATTAATCTCATGAAACCTATAGGCTTCATAGATTATGTTAAGCTTCAAATTGATGCCAAAGCAGTACTTTCAGATAGTGGAACAATCTCTGAAGAGTCTTCTATACTTGACTTTCCTGCATTAAACATCCGTGAAGCTCATGAAAGACCAGAGGCTATGGAGGAAGCATCTGTTATGATGGTAGGACTTGAACAAGAAAGAATTCTACAAGGATTAACTATATTAGAGTCGCAAAAAAGAGGAACAGATAGAACATTACGCCCAGTTTTTGACTACTCTATGCCCAATGTTTCAGATAAAGTTTTGAGAATTATTCTTTCATACACCGATTATATTAATCATGTTGTTTGGAAAAAATAAATGAGTAAAAGAATACTTATAGTTTCAGAGTGTTTTTACCCTGAAGAGTTTAAGATTAATGAAGTTGCTTTAGACTGGGTGAAAAAAGGTTACTCAGTTGAGGTTCTAACTTCATTTCCTACATACCCAGCTGGAAAAGTATTTAAAGGATACAAAAACAAATTTTATGCTCTTGATGACTATAATGGAATTAAAATTCACCGTGTAAGAGCTATTACTGGTTATAATAAAAGTTTATTTAAGAAAATTCTAAAATATTTTTCTTTTATGATTCTCGGAAGTTTTCTAAGTTTAAGAATTGGGAAAAAGTACGATTATATTCTTGGGTTTAATGCGGGTCCTTTAACAGCTATGGTTCCTGCTATACTACTAAAAAAATTCTACAAAAAAACTACTACTCTTTGGGTTCAGGATGTTTGGCCTGATAGTGTATATGCCTATGGTTTTAAAAAAACAAAATTACTAGCGTTTTTTCTTAATAGATTTGTTCGCTTTGTATATAAACATACTGATAATTTTGCTGTATCTTGCATTGGCTTTAAGGATAAAATAATACCTTTTTTAGGTGAAGCTAGAAGCACTGAAAGTATAAAGTATTTACCAAATTGGGCTGATAACCTAGATAAAACATTAGATAAATTTGAGCTTTCTCAAGATAAAAAAATACATTTTACATTTGCAGGAAATGTTGGGACAGTTCAAAACTTAGATAATATAATAAAATCATTCTCATCATTGCCAGAAGACTTAATCAATAAAGCACAGTTAAATATAATTGGTGATGGTTCTTATGCTGAACATTTAAAAATTTTAGTGAAAGATAATAATTTTACAAATATAGTTTTTTGGGGAAGGAAGCCAAGGGAAGAAATATATAAATACCTTAAAGCCAGTGATTTCCTTATCGTTTCTTTAATAAATAAAGAAATATTTTCCTTAACCGTTCCTGCAAAAACGCAAACATACATTGCAGCAAATAAGCCAATACTTGCAATTTTAAATGGTGATGGGGCTAAAATAATAAAAAATAATAATTTAGGGTTTACAGCAAACCCTGATAATTTAGAACAAATAGAAGATATTTTTCATAAAGCAATAATAACAACTTCAGATGAAATTATGGAGTTCACTAAAAACTGTGAAGATATGACTAACAATGTATTTAACAAAAATAAAAACATTGAAAATTTACTTAAGCTACTAATTAACCCTTAGAATATTTTGTTTTATCATAGTAGTAATTAGTCGCCTTAACAAAACCTTCAACTGAGCCACAGTCAAACCTTTTGCCTTTGTATTTATAAGCGATAACTTTTCCTTTTTTAGCTTGCTCTAATAAAGCATCAGTTATTTGCACTTCATTATTTTTCCCTGGTTTTATAGTTCGCAATATATCAAAAATATCAGGGGTTAGAATGTATCTTCCAATAATTGCAAGGTTTGAAGGTGCGTCATTTTGATTAGGTTTCTCAACCATATCTGTAACTTGGTAACAATTATCAGAGCCAGAAATTAAATCACCACTTATAACACCATATCTATCAACTTTTGAAATATCAACTTCCTTAATTGCAATTATTGAGCATTTATATTTATCATAAATTTGTACCATTTGTTTTAAGACGCCATCTTCACATTCATTGTTGTAACACAAATCATCAGCTAGTAAAACTGCAAAAGGCTCATTTCCAATTAGGTTTTCCCCAGTAAGGATTGCATCCCCAAGACCTGCCATTTTTATTTGCCTTGTGTATGAAAATGTAGCATTTTTTATTATACTTCTAATATCATCTAATAAAAATTCCTTGTCAGAGCCTTTGATTTGATGCTCTAATTCATAAGAAATATCAAAATGGTCTTCAATTGCTCTTTTGCCTCGCCCTGTAACTATTCCCATAGTTTTTATATCTGCATTTAAAGCTTCTTCCACACCATACTGTATTAACGGCTTAGTTAGGACTGGAAGCATTTCTTTAGGGGTTGCTTTTGTTGCTGGTAAGAATCTAGAACCGTATCCTGCTGCAGGAAATAAACATTTTTTAATCATTTTTTCTCAATAGTTAGTTTTTATTATTTGGCAATTAGTTGTTTTATTACAGTCCTTTTCTACCTAAAACAACCATAACTGTTTTCCACGCCACTTTTATTTCCAGTGCCAAGCTCCAGTGTTTTATATAATATAAGTCATACATTAGTTTTTGCCTTGCATCTTCTACATTTCCACCGTATGGATACATAACTTGAGCCCAGCCTGTTATTCCAGGGCGAACCAAGTGCCTTTCATTATAATATGGAATGATTTTCTCATATTCATCAACTAAAATGTCCCACTCAGCGCGTGGACCTATAAAGTGCATATCTCCTTTTAAAACATTTAGAAGTTGAGGCAATTCATCTATTCTTGTTTTTCGCATAGTATTTCCCCAAGCAAATATTCTTGTATCATTTTCTCTTGTGTATTTATCATGGTAAGAATCTTTATGCATTGAGCGAAATTTTATACATTTGAATTTTCTATTTTTAAATCCAACTCTAACTTGCTTAAAGAGAGAACTTCCTTTGGATTCTTTTTTTATTTTGTACCGTGATAATATCATTATTGGCAGTGCTAATATTAATAAGCTAAATACCGCCAAAAAATCAACAATCCTTTTTTGAATATATTGAGCAAAAGAGAATGGTTTTATATTATCTAAAAAGCTTAAGTTTTTATGATCTTTTGGAATATAGCATTTAAATAAAAACTCTTCCATAAAGTGCTCTATTGTAATTATTCTTAGCTTTTTTTTGTGTTTTTTGAATTGTAAATCAATTAAGTATTTTATAATATCATTCCCAACAGAAGCCTTTGTGTTTAATACAATCATATTAAACTCTCCTGCACGAAGACTATTCTCAAGGTCTTTCAAAACCTCATCTTGATTTCTTTTATCATATCTAATAGTATCAACATTTTTGAATTTACTATTTAGATATTCTAATTCTCGTTCTGTAAATTTATATTTTCGCCCTAAGCAAAGCATTTAAATTATCCTAAATTATTATAATTTGATTTAATCAGTCGATTATAACACAAAAAGGAGGACAATTCGCCCTCCTTTCCTAACAATTAAATTAATAAATTGTCTGTAATTATACTAATAAATTACTTTAATAAATCTTCAATTGCAGCTCTTTCTTCTCTAAGTTCTGTAATGATCTGATTTTATGGAGGATTTTTAAAGCGACAGTTATCATTATATTAAACTTATAGTTTGGTATTATATGAATTATTGCTAAGTTTAATCTCTTATAATTATAAATATATATAACTATCTATTTCTTCAATGACTTCTTGATATTTTTTAAACTTAAAGGATTTAACTTTTATATTTTAAGCTTCTAGAAAATCTTTCCATTACAGCATTATTTTAACAATTTACTTTTCTGCTAACACTCTTTGTTATTTGCTAATTTTCACAATAATCAACAAATAAATTAGAAGTGTATTGCATGCCATGATCTGAATGAAATAATAATTTGCTTGTATCTGGCTGTTTTCGTCTAATTCATTTTGATCTGTTTTTTTGCAAGTTTTGCATTCAGTTTTTGAGACAAACTCGAACCAACAATTTATTTGGTAGCAAAATCAAGATCCATTGCCAGATAGCTCCAGCCTTGATGGTTGCGAATGTAAATTATATCACCAACCAATAATTTTAAAAGAGCTTTCCTTGGTGTAATTACTTGAATATTAACAAGCTTCATCAACAAATCTACTTTAAAAACACCAATCTTAATACTGTAAAATTCAAGTTCTTTCTACATTCTTCTTTTGCCATAACTATATTTTATTTCAATAGAAATTTTCTTTAATAATATTAATGTTTCAGAATCTTTTCGCTTAATTTTCATTACATTAGCTTTTCTACAAAATGTATTTTCAGGAACTCCCATAATTCAGTTATTGAGTTATTTTTATTTGCTATTTTTAAAATTTCATTGTCTCTTTTTACCCGCCAAAGCTGTTTTCTAAAATCTTGAATTTCCTGTTGTTGGGCAGTCAAAGCTATTTTACCATTTGTAGTTTTCCCACCTAATTCATCAATATATTGTTTTTTCCAATACGCAACTGCTGATTTTCCTCACCGGATATCTCTTAAATTTGATTATTTATATAATTTTCATATGCCATAAGCTTTTGCTCTATAGTCCAAGTTTTTCTTTGTTTGTTAATTTTTGACATAATTTTTTCCTCTTAAAAGTGTATTATAGGCTAAAAAATCTGTCCCATAAAATTGAACCACTTCAATGAGATAAGACTGACAGATAGCCACTTTACTAATTTAATTTTCATACGCTTAATTTAACTAGAAGCCTTCAAAAGTATTTTATCTAAAAGCTTAGAAGATAATATTCTTTTTAGAAAGCCAAAAAGATAAGTTGGTTTAGTAACATAATATCTTGGTTTTGGATTAGTTGCATTTATTGATTTTACAAGAACTTTATAAACAGCATCTTCACTTAAAGTAAACGGTTGATTTTCTAGACTATTTAATCTTTCCAAAGACTTTTTATAACTATTTCTATGTCTTGAGTTTTCTATATTTATATTCTCTAAAAATGCTTTTTTAGCATTTTGCCTAAAGTTAGAAATAATAGGGCCAGGTTCGATTAGTGATAATTTTAATTTTGTGTCTGCAAATTCCAAACGCATAGTATCAGTCAAACCCTCAAGTGCAAATTTGGAAGAAATATAAGCTCCACGATTTCGCATTGCAACAAATCCTAATATTGAGCTAATTTGAATAATTCTAGGTTTTTTAGAAGATAAAAGTGTTTTAATTAACTTAGTTGTAAGCTCGTGAGTTCCAAAAACATTAGTGCTAAATTGTTTTTCTAAAGTCTTTCTAGTCAAATCTTCAACCGCACCAGCCTGTCCATAAGCACCATTATTTACTAAAACATCTAGCTCATCATTTGTAATAACTAATGCATCTTTTATGCCTTGTGTTATAGATTCACTATCATCTAAATCTAATTTCACACAGTGAAGCCCTTCATTAATTAGTTTTTTAACATCTTCATATTTTCTACAGCTTGCAACAACAAAATAACCTTCACTATGCAACTTTTTTGCACAGTGGTAGCCAATTCCAGTAGAGCAACCTGTTATTAATATTTTCGTTCTATGCAGGCTACCAGTTTGTAGTATTTCGTTTGATAATATCTTTGAAGAGTCTAATGTGTTGCTCGCTGTCGTTAAGTGCGGGGATGTAGCGGTAGATGATTTTGGAGTCTGTTTGTTTTTGGTTTTCTTTGAAATATTCATGATTTTCTACCTTTAATTCTTCTAAAGTTTCTAAACAATCTGCACTAAATGCTGGAGATATAATATGCAAAGATTTAATGCCTGATTGTGCTAATTGTTTTATTGTATGGTCGGTGTAAGGTTTTATCCACTCTTTTCTACCCATTCTGGACTGAAAAGTCATTACAAACTTATCTTCACTCAAGCCTAATTTTTCAACCAAAAGTTCAGTAGTTTTTTTACAATGTTGATAATAAACATCACCTTTTTTAATATAATCTTCTGGCAAACCATGATATGAAAAAATTATCTTTTCTGGAACTTCATATTTTTGCCAAAATTCAGTTATAGAATTTGCCAAAGCTTCTATAAATAAAGGATTTTCATAATAAGATTTTACAAACCTTAATTCTGGAATATTTGAATGATTTTGTAATTGTTTGGCTATTTCATCAAAAATACTTGCAGTTGTTGTAGCTGAATATTGTGGATATGCTGGTAAAATCAAAAGTTTATCACAGTCTGAATTTATAATTTTATCAATTGCAGACTTGATTGATGGATTTTGATAACGCATTGCAAGAAAGACTTCTATGTTATCCCCTTCAAATAATTTATTTAATTTTTTGACTTGTGATTTACTAATACTAACTAATGGCGCACCATCTTCTGTCCAAATTGACTGATATAATTTTGCAGATTTTTTTGGTCTTAACCTTAGAATAATCATCAACATTGGTAACCATTTCCATCGTGGAATATCTATAACCCTTTTATCTAATAAAAATTCTTTCAAATATCTACGCACAGATTTAACAGAACAATCATCAGGTGAACCCAAATTCACAAATAAGACTTTTATCATAATTTACCCTCATAATCATTTTGCATAATTATAGTTCACAATCATAATTAACAATTAATGGGCTATGATCTGAAAAGCGTTGTTCTTTATAAACAGTTGCTGATTTAACCAAGCTACTTAATTCATCACTTATAATTTGATAATCAATTCTCCAGCCAGTATTATTTGCCCAAGCTTGCCCACGATTTGACCACCAAGTATATTGTTCTGCTCTATCATCCACCAATCTAAAAGAGTCTTTATAACCATTGGTAAATAATTTGCTTAACCAATCTCTTTCATGTGGCAGAAAACCTGAACTATTTTTATTTCCTTTTGCATTTTTGATATCTTTTTCAGTATGGACGATATTTATATCTCCACAAACAATATAGTTTTTATTAGCTTTTTTATGCTCTTGCAAACGATTATAAAGCTTGCTCATAAACTCTTCTTTCAAAACTTGTCGTTGCGTTCCTGCAGTTCCAGAGTGCATATAAATTGAAACTACACTAAAATTCTCAAATTCAAACTCAATAAACCGTCCCTCACAATCAATAGTTTCATCACCAAAACCAATTGTTACATTTTTAGGTTTCTTTTTTGAATAAATCGCAACACCAGAATAACCTTTTTTGACCGCATCATGATATTTACAAAAATAACCTTGAGGTTGAAATTGTGGTTTGTCCTCTAATTGGTCAAACTGTGCTTTGGTCTCTTGAATGCAAACAACATCAGGGTTTTCCTTTTTTATCCATTCAAAAAATCCTTTCCTATCCGCAGCTCTTATTCCATTTGTGTTAATTGTTATAATTTTCATAGTTTGTTGTGTTAAATGTTAGTTTTAGTTTTGTTTAAATTATTTATTGTTTACCTTTTTTTCTTTCTAAATCTTGCAAAAATTTCTTTAAAGCCTGGTGATAATACTACTTTTGTCTTTGTAGCTCCATCATGAGGTAACCGCCTTTCTTTGATGCTATTATTTATTATGAATGTAAATATGCCAATTAGAATTCCAATTGACCATAGTGGCAACGATAGACCTATTATATTTCTTATAACCATTTGAAAAAAAAGTATGTACAAAAAAGCAAAAAAATTTCTGAAAATAGCTGACTTAAATCTTATTCGCTGTCCATATATATCTACAGTTTCAACGCCAGCAATCAGTTTCCCAATATTTGCTTGTAAAAAACTAGCTTCCATTATTGGTGTAATGATAAAGAAGTAACCCAGTGCAGAAAATACCATTGGTGAAAGTAACTTTGAATCTATATTATAATCATGTTTTTTATAAACTATTATTATATATGAGTAAATAGCAATAACAAAAATATCAATAGAAAAAGCAAAAAATCGCCTTACTAAAAAAACATTCTCTTTGGACATTGATTTCTTTATTTTTTCTAACTTTTGTAAATTTTCTTTACTTTGAGAGGTATTGTTAGAAGCTATGATATTTTCATAATTTTTTTCATAAAGCTCACTATTTACAAACTTATAATAAGTTAAAGAATATTGGCTCCTTTGCCACTTAAACATTTCAGCTAAATACTTTATTGCTGGATATCTTATAAATGCCTCAAAATCAACAGTGAATAAGTAACCCTTATATTTTTCAAGTAACATCTTAAATAACCTTTTTGATATTTGCTCTTTTAAGATTAAGTTATCATTTTTTATTCCATTAAGTACAGAAAAATTACTTACCTCTAACTTAGTAAATTTCTTTTTCAAAACTTTACCTATCCTTGTGAATAAATTATCAATAGTTTGTTTTTCTTGACCAAAGTCTTCAACCTCAGCAAACTCTCTATCAGATTTTTCTTTAGAATATTCCCACAGCTCTTGCCAGTTATCTGACCAAGTAAAAAAGGCACTTAAGTAAGAAAGTATATTATATAATTCAGCTGCACCAAGATTTGGGTTGAGTTCTTTTATATGAAATCCAACTAACTTATCAAAAACAATTTTTGAAACATAAGCTTTAAACTCCATATTTGACAAGCTTCCAATATCTTCAAGAAAAACAAGCTCCTCAACTGTTATCCTTGAAAAAACTTTTCCAAACACTTTATCCAAGCGTTTATTTATTATACTTAGTGAGATATCTTCATCATAAAATGCAAAGTCCCACATTTCCTCCCAGTCATAATCCCAGTTAAAAAAATCAGATAAATATTTTGTTATTTCATGGTTTTCAATTGTTTCCACACTTTGGTTTAAAGAGGCTGAGTGTTGTTTAATTAAGCTATCAAAAATTATTTTTGATGCTTCTTGCTTAAACTCTAGATTCACTATTAAATCCATAGTTTCAATAAATTTCAAATCATTAATTTTAATTTCAGTAAGTTGTTTTGAAAAAATATTGTCAGCTTCTTTTTTTAGATAATTTAGACTTTCATCAAAGTTTTTTTGTAATTTAATTTCTTCTTCTGAAATAATTATTTGCTCATTTTCAGGCTCACTCTCCTGTTTATCATTTTGGTTATTGAAATCAAGTGAGTCAAAAACCAAGTTATCAACATAAGTTTCTTTTTTTTCTTCTGCTTTTTCTTCTACATCATCTAAATTAGAAAACTCATTATTACTATCAAGGTAAGTTATACTAATTTCATCTTTTTCTGATTCATCATTATTCTGGTTAATACTTTCCTGCTCTTCATTCAAATATATTTCATATTCAAACTCACTTTCAGCAATTTCAAGAGCTGATTTATAAGCTTCATAAAGCTCTGCAAACTCTTTAGGTTTTTCGTCTGGACGAATTTTCTTAAGTAGCTTTGCATAAGCCATTTTTATTTTCTTTTTTTCTTGGGTTTGTTCTATCCCAAGGACTTTCCAACAGTTCATTAAAGAAGGAAATCTCTTTCAAAACTATCCAAAAAATCTGCAAATTCTTTTATTGCATCTTTTATTTTAGATAAATCTTGAGTTTCCAAAACACCCTCAAACCATCTCAAAGAGTCGTTTATTCTTTCTCTATCTTCTCCAATTCTACTTTCATATAATCGTTCAGCTCTTGCGATCAAATTCATATTTGTAGCATCTTCTCTTGGGTGGAATTTGAGCTTTGCTAGCTTTTCTTTAGTTTCTTGAATTTGTTTTTCAGTTAGCTCAACATCTTTATTTTTTATCAAAGCATAATGCTTTTCACCAGTTGAAATAACAGTTACATCAACCTCCAATATTCCATTCATATCATAGCTAAATCTAATTTTAGCACCTTGCTCACCTTCTTTTCCTTTGGGAACTTTTGCTTCAAGAACTCCTAGTTTTATATTGTTTTTACAAAGCCTACTTTCCCCTTGATATATTTCAAATCGTATTACTTTTTGGTTATTAGAAGATGTTACATAAGTTTCCTCTTTACTTGCTGGAATTACTGTATTTCTCTCAATTATAGGGCTAAATATATCTCCATAAATATCTTGAGGGTCATTATGATTTAAAACTCCAGTGCCAAGTGAGTAAGGGCAAACATCAGTTAAAACCACATCATCTAACGCCTTATCTTTTGCTTTTAACCCAGCCTGAATAGCCGCCCCAATAACAACAACCGTATCAGGGTCAATATTTGAAATAGGTTTTTGATTAATCATAACCTCAACCATTTCTCTAAAAATACTCATTCTAGTTGCACCACCAACAAGTATTATTTCATTCAAATCAGATGGTTTTAACTTTGCATCTCTAAGAGCTATTTCAACTGGTCGTTGAACTCTATTTAATAATGGTTTTGCTAATTCCAAAAAGTCTTTTTTTGTTATCTCAACTATATCTTTTTGCTGTTCAATAAAAGGCTTTATTTTAACTATATCATTATCATTTAACTCTCTTTTAACTTGCTCCATTTGTAAATATACTTTTTGTAAATCTAAGCTTGATAAATGCTTTTTGGTAAGATTTTGTAGGCTTAGATATTTTTCAACTAATATTTCAAGAAAATCCTCACCACCCAAAAAATTATCTCCAGCAGTAGCATGAACCTCTAAAACTCCATCAAAATATTCCATAATTGAAACATCAAAAGTCCCACCACCCAAATCCAAAACCATAAACTGAGTATATTCAGGTCGCTCATGTAAACCATAAGAAACAGCTGCAGCTGTTGGCTCATTAATTAACCTTTCAACTTTCAAACCTATTAATTCACCAGCTAGAATTGTTGCTTTTCTCTGAGAGTCAGAAAAATAAGCTGGCACACTTATAACAGCTTCTGTTATTTCTTCTCCTAAAAAAGCTTCAGCATCTTTTTTTAATGATTTTAAAACAAATGAAGATAGCTCAACTGCTGAATATTTTTTCTTATTTATAATAATTTCCCTATTTGTCCCCATGTATCTTTTGAACAAATTTGCTGTAGCCTCTGGGTACAAAACAGCCATTTCTCTTGCCGTTTTACCAACTATTATTGTTTCCACCCCTTCGTTATTTTTCTCAATATGTATAACTGATGGTGTTAAAAACTCTCCAAGCTCATTTGGAATTAGCTTAACTTCATTTCCTTGCCAAATAGAACAAGAGCTGTTTGTTGTTCCTAAATCAATTCCTATTATTTTTTTCATAGTTTTTATACTTTTAATCTAACATTATTAATTAATGAATCTTCTCAGCATTATAAAATATTTATACGATTAAATATATTGCTAAATATTTCAAATATAGAATTGTAAACCATATAAAACTAAACATAAAGTAAGCTTAGTTCTTTGGGAGTAGATTTTAGATTACAATAAAACTTCAACAGTAAAATATTAGTAATTAATAATTAGTAGTTAGTAATTTATTGTTATTGTATTGCTTTAAGAAGTTTTCTAAAAGATATACTTCTATGGCTTAATTTATTTTTTTCTTGCTTTGTTAATTGGGCAGAAGTTTTGTTTAAATTAGGAATATAAAAAATTGGGTCATAACCAAATCCATTTTCTCCAGCTGGATTTAAAGCAATCTCTCCATTCCACCTACCCTCTGTAATTATTGGTAATGGATGAGTTTCACTAAAACATAGCGCTAATACACATACAAAATATGCTTGGCGATTAGTTTTCCCTTCTAATTTTTGAAGTAACAAGTTATAGTTTTTAGTATCATTACCATGCTCACCCGCATAACGCGCCGAATAAATACCTGGATCTCCATTTAAAGATGGAACAACTAATCCTGAATCATCTGCCAAAGCAGGCAAGCCTGAAATTTTACTAAGATACCTAGCTTTTAAAATTGCATTTTCTATAAAAGTTTTACCTGTTTCTTCTACTTCATCATCTGTAAAATCTTTTTGGGGATATATTTTGATACCTAATGGACTTAGTAAGCTTTTAATTTCCTCTATTTTCCCTAAGTTATTACTTGCTATCACTAATTCTTTTAACATAATTTACCCTAATCGCTGGCGAATAGCTTCTGATAAAGTAACTCCTGTTGCGACTGAAACATTTAAGCTTTCCATATCTCCAGGCATATTTATTTTTGCTTTAAAATCTGAATTTTTCAGTATTATATTAGAAATACCACTATCTTCATTACCCATAATTATCGCAATACCTTGCTTAAAATCCATATCATAGATTGTTTGCTCTGTATATCCTGTCAAAGCTACAGTCCATATATCATTAGATTTGAGTTTGGTAATTATATTATTCAAATTACTCTTGAAGAATATATTTAATATCTCCACTCCTCCACTTGCAACTTTGCTTACTGTAGGGCTAAGCTTTGCAGAATTATTAGAATTTATAATTACCGCATCAACATTAAAAGCTGCTGCACTTCTAAGGCAAGCTCCCAAGTTGTGAGGATCTTGAATACTATCTAAAACTAAAATCAAAGGTTTTTCCCTTTGTAAAATATCATCTAAATTATTGCTTTTTTCAGAAACAAATATATCCGCAATTACACCTTGGTGATTTATTGCAAACGCCATCTTATCTAACTCTACTTTATCAATAAAACTAATTTGAATATTTTTAGAATTAGTTTTACTTATAATTTCATCAATTCTTTTATTTTTCTTTTTTTTATCAATAAATACTTCTAATACTTTAATATCTTTATTAAGTGTGTTTAAAACCGTATTAATTCCTGCTATTTGTCTTTTCATTTTATTTTATTTTATTTAATTATATTTTTTTAACAATAAAAAAGCCCACCTTATTGCTAAAGTGGGCTTAATAATCTGTTGAAGCTAAATATTACTTAATTTTTGCTTCTTTATATATAACATGCTTACGCACAACTGGGTCAAATTTTTTGATTTCCATCTTTGTTGGCATATTGCGTTTGTTTTTTTCTGTTGTGTAAAAATGTCCTGTTCCTGCACTTGAAACTAAACGAATCTTTTCTCTAACTTTCTTAGCCATAATATTATCCTTTTAAATTAATTATAATTGCTTAAACTTTGCAACCATTTGCACGAACTTCTTTAAGAACTGCATCAATACCTTTTTTATCGATGATTCTCATTCCTTTAGCTGAAACTTTTAATTTCACATATTTTTTTTCACTTTCAACCCAAAACTTATGAGAGTGAATATTTACAAAGAACTTTCTTCTAGTTCTGTTTTTTGCGTGAGAAACATTGTTTCCTGAAATCGTTCCTTTACCTGTTACTTGACAAACTCTAGACATAATAGTCAACCCTCAAAATCTTTATTTATTAAATTTATATACTGCAATTATTAATACAAATAATAACTTTTAACACAATATAAATGAAATGGTGGCCAAGGGCGGGATCGAACCACCGACACGCGGATTTTCAGTCCGCTGCTCTACCAACTGAGCTACTTGGCCGTTTCATTAGAATGGCGTATTAAACAATGAATTGGATAATAGGTCAAGCTTTTTTCATCTATTTTTTTATTTATTTGCGTTTTTTAGTTTATTTGTTTCAACCTTTACTTCAATCTTTCTTTTCAGAGAACAAGAACTCAAGCATTCTCTCTTTCAAAAAGCTTTTAGCTTGTTCGTCCAAAGGGTTTAATCTATATTCATTTATCAAAATCGTTTGCTCACCAAGCCATAAACTCCAAGCTTCTTTGGAAATATTATCTATAATTCTTTTCCCCAAATCACCTGCAAAAGGTGGGCGATTTAAACCTTCTAAATTTTTATTTAATTTCTTACAATCCACCATTTCCATATTTTACCTACTTCACATATTTAATAATTAAAAATAAAAGAAGCAAAACTAAAGTTACTAAAACTGCTTTTACAACAATAGAAAAAGTTTTATTTTTACCTTCATTAGCTTCTTTTGCAAATTTCTCTTGAATAGCTTTTATTTCTAACTCAGCTGTTCTCACTTTTAAGTCTTCCCTATACTTTTCCAATAGTTCGTTACTTTCACTTTCAAAAATATTATATTTATCACTTAATATTTTCACTGCTTGAGGAGCATTTCCTCGCATCAGCTCTTCTCTAACTTCCAGTGGAAGCGTATCTGATGTTATTTTATATTTAGAATCTTCCATCTGAAACCTTTTTTATTTTTATTTAGTTATCATTAAAAGTAAGCAACTCGTCATAAGTCATTATAAAGACGCCCTGCCCTCCTTGTTTAAAGTCATGCCAGCTAAACTCAAACTCTGGGAATTTGGCTTCTAAAACATCTGAAAAATCCCCAACCTCAACCACTAAAACTCCATCTTCATTTAAATAATTAGCAGCTTCTTTTAAAATAATTTTTACAGCGTCTAAACCATCATCACCAGATAGCAAAGCGGTTACTGGCTCATGCTCAAACTCAGCTGGAAGCTCTTCTACTGTTTGCTTATCAACATAAGGAGGATTGCTTACAATGATATCAAACTTTCTCCCTTTTAAATTTTCAAACATATCGGAAGCAACAACTTCAACATTTAAAACATCATGTCTTATAACATTAATATCAGCTACTTCAAGGCAACTTTCATCAATATCACTTGCTACAATATTTGCATCTGGGAAAATATATGAATTTGCAATTGCAATACAACCTGAACCAGTGCATAAATCCAAAATATCATTAACTTCTTTTTCCAAAGGTAAATATGGCTGATAAGCTGATTTTATTAGTTCAGCTATTGGTGAGCGAGGAATTAGCACTCGTTCATCAACATAAAACTCAAGCCCCATAAATAAAGTTTTGTTAGTAATATAAGGGACTGGTTTTTTATCTATTATTCTTTCTTCAATTGCTTGTTTTATAACTTTTATTTCATCTGTAGTTAGTTTTGCTGCAAAATAACTACTTTCCAAATCATAAGGCAATGAGAGTAAACCTAAAATCAAAGAGTGTGCTTCACCAATTGCATTTATATTTCCATGAGCAAATATAACTTCTCCTTGATCTTCTGAGATGCTTAGTTGAGTTGAGGTGTATCTAATCCAATCTAAAATAGTTTCTAATTTTTTCATAACTAAAGTTTTATTTTATTAATTTTACTTACTTTACACTTACTTTTTATTTATTTTTTACTTGGTAGTTCTATTTGTGGATCTTTTTTGTTTTGTTTAAAAAGAACAACAATTCTACCAATTGAATTAATTAGCTCGCATTTTTGAGTTTTAATTATTGTTTTCAACATCTTATCTCTGTCATCCTTATCTGCATTCAGCTTAACTTTTATAAGTTCGTGAGAATCAAGTGCTTTATCAATTTCTAATAAAACATTTTCACTCAAACCTTTTCCGCCAGTTTGAACAATAAATTTCATCGAATGTGCCAATGATTTTAAATAAGATATTTGTTTATTTGTTAGTATTTTTTCCATTTGTTTTTATGTAATTTAATTATGTTGCAAGCATTTTAACCTAAAAATTACTTTAATAAAGTTATTAAATTATATTAAATCCGCTATAATACAAATTTAATAACTCAAGGAAACTATTCTTATGCAAAATCAAGCAGACAGTAAAGTAAATTGGAAAGATTACATTCTTAATATTCCAAATTATCCAAAAGAAGGCGTTAACTTCAAAGACATAACTCCATTACTAGCAAACCCATCAGCATTCAAGCAAGTAATTGATTTGTTTGAAGAGTTTTGCAGAAGACCTGAGATTTCTCCTGACCAACTCTCTTGCCCTGAAGCTAGAGGTTTTATGTTTGCTCCTGCACTTGCTTATGTTTTAGGGACTGGATTTTTACCTGTTAGAAAACCTGGCAAATTACCTAGAAAAACTTGTTCTGTAAAATATGACCTTGAGTATGGTGTTGATGAGCTTCAAATGCATATTGATGATATCAAAAAAGGACAAAAAATAGTTTTAGTTGATGATGTTTTAGCAACTGGTGGAACAATGGCCGCTTGTATAAAACTAATTGAACAACAAGGTGCAACAGTTACTGCGTGTATTTTTGTAATGGAACTTGATGGATTAAAAGGTCGTGAAAAAATTGCTGAAGTTTCAACCAGCGTTATTATTCACTCTCTAATCAATCTATAATTAATTTTAATTATTATCTTTTATAAATGAATACAAAAATTGTTACTTTCTTAGGTTTAATAATACTCATTGCTTCTGGTGCTTTTCTTGCCAAAACTATTAATCAGAAAAAGAAAACACCTGTAAACATTCCACCAAAGCACTTAGAATTTGTAGAAAAAAAACTAATAAAGCTAAGTAATAATCAGGTTTTCATTACTAAGTTTGCATTTATAAAAGCAAAACAACTATCCAAAATAAGCTCTCAAGTTGCTGGAAATATTAACTATGTAAATCCACAACTTGAGGTTGGTAATATTATTGAAAAAGGTGTTTCAATAATAAAAATTGATGATACTAATTATTTATCAGCAAAAGCAAGAGCAAAAGCAAATTTAACCCAAGCTTTAACTAACCTAACAATAGAAAAAGCTAAGTCAAAACAAGCAAAAAAAGACTTAAGCAGAGCAGGAATAAAAGCAAGTAGCTTAAGTCTTAGAAAACCACAGTTAGAATTAGCCAAAGCTAATGTTAATAGTGCAAAAGCAGCACTTATAAAGGCGAATAAAGATATTTCAAGGACTAATATAACAACCCCATTTAAAGCAATAATTATCAGTAAAAACATTTCAACTTCAGAATTAGTTGGTATGGGAACTCCTTTAGCTCAATTAGCTGCTCTTGATACATTTATTGCAGAAATTGATGTTAGTGAAAGTGATTTAAAACTTATTTCTAAACAAACAAAACCAAAGGTTTATATTTATGATCAAGCAAATAACCAAACTTGGGAAAGTAGAATTACTAGGTTTTCACCAGTGGTTAATAAAAAAACTAGATCTCTAACTGCTTTTGCTGAAATAAATAATCCATACGAAAAAAATACTAATCTAAAGCTTGAAAGCTTTGTTAAAGTGAAAATTTATTCTGACACCTACCCAAATTCTATGTGGATTAATAATGTAGCAATTGCCACTGATGAAGATAATAATAAATCAGTTTGGGTTATGGATAAAAATAATAAATTAAAAAAACTATCTCTCAAATTAATCTCTAGCAAAAAAGGTAAAAGCTTAGTTCAATTTTTATTCATTAAAACTTATGATAGTTTTATCAAAAATTCTTTACCTATATTTGAAGAAGGAGTTGAGGTTACAACTAAAAAAGAAGTTCAACCTAAAAAAATGAAAGCAGGTCATGGACACTAACGACCACGAAAATACAAATAAAAAATCCGAAAATAAAACTGAAGAAGTTCACAAAAGTTTTATCATAAATTGGTTTATAGAAAACCATGTTGCAACTAATTTACTCACAATACTTATTTTGTTTTTTGGTATTTATACTGTTGGTTTTTTTGGGTTATTTGGGCAAAGTGCAAGTATTCCAATAGAGGAGTTTCCAAATCCAGAACCAAAAACAGTAATAGTAAATACATTTGTTCTTGGCTCAAACCCAGAAGATATTGAAAAATCGGTTACAACCAAAATTGAAGAAGCAATAAAATCAATTCAAGGAATAGATAAAATAGAATCAACTACAACAGCTAACTCTTCAAGGGTTAGTATTAGATCAGTAAATAACTATGATATTGATGATTTATTAGACGATGTGAAAACACAAGTTGATGCAATTAGCACATTTCCTTCACAAGTTGACAAAATATTAATTTCTAAGAGGAAACATACACCAGATATAATTTGGATTAGTCTTTATGGTGATGTAAGCGAAAAAGAACTAAAGATAAAAGCAACCGAGTTAAAAGATAAACTATTATTAAACAAACAGATTGAAAAAGTAGGTTTGTTTGGAGATAGAGATTTTGAGATAAAAATAGAAATTTCAGATTATAACCTTGAAAAATTTAATTTAACTTTCTCTGAAGTTGCACAGGCCATAAAGAATAGCTCTTTAGATTTATCTGTTGGAACCATCAACTCATCACAAGGAAAGATAAAACTTAGAATAAAACAACAGGCATATACAAAGAAAGATTTTGAAAATATTGTTTTGCGTGCAACTAATAAAGGACAAAAAATATTAATAAAAGATGTAGCAAGTGTTATTGATGGTTTTAAAGAGGATGATTTTTTTGTTTTATTTAACAATAAACCTTCATTATTATTAAAAGTTTATGGTTCAGATACTTCTAATATTCTATTAGCGGCTAAAAGTGCAAAAAAAATAGCCCAAGATTTTGCTAAGAATTTACCAAAAAATATAAAAGTTACAGCTTGGAATGATAAAACAACTTATGTTCAAGACAGAATAGATTTATTTAACAAAAATGTTGTTATGGCTGTAATTTTGGTATTTATTTTACTAAGCTTATTTTTAAATATTAAATTAGCTTTTTGGGTTGCTTTTGGTATCCCTGTTTCTTTTTCAGGTGCTTTAATATTAATGAAATTAACAGGTCTTTCAATAAATGTAATTACACTTTTTGGTTTTATTTTGGTTTTGGGAATTATTGTAGATGACGCTATTGTTATTGGAGAAAGTATTTTTACCCAAAAAAGAAAAGAAAACAACTCACCACAAGCAACAATAAATGGAGCTTCTAAAGTTGCGATGGCAGCTACTTTTGGTGTTCTTACAACAATAGCCGCTTTTTTCCCACTCACCCAAATTGATAGTGATATGGGGGAAATTATGGCCAATATGGCTTATGTTGTTATATTTTGTTTGATTTTTTCTTTAATTGAGTCCAAATTCATTCTTCCTTCACATTTGCATAATATAAAAGTTGTTACAAATGATACAAAACATAAAAATTTCTTACAAAAAATTCAAAGTAAAACAATATCTTCATTTGAAGTTTTCATAGATAAAATATATCAACCAAGTCTAAAAATATCATTAAAATACAGATATTTTACCTTATTGATTTTTATTTCAATTTTAATATTAACGGTTTCGTTAGTTGCAGGGGGCATCGTTAAAAGAGTATCCTTTCCCATAATTGAAGCAGAAATTATTTCTGTAAGTGTAGAAATGCAACCAAATACTCCTCTTAAAACAACAGTTAAAGTTGCAAAATTAATATCTAATGCAGTTAATACAGCTGATGAATTAATAGTTAAGAAAAACAATCTTGATGCCTCAAATATAAAAAATATAGTTTCATACAATGATAGCGATATCTCTTTTAACATTTTTGCTTTACTGACAAGCTCAGAGAATCGCCTAACTAGTGCAACAGTAATTGCTAGCAAATGGCGTGAGGTTATTGGGAAAATTCCAAGCGTTAAATCTATTAACTTTAGCTCTGCTCTCAAATTTTCAATTAGTGATATTCAAATTGAGCTAAATGGTAATAATTTAGATAAAATAAAGCAAGCTAGCTTAGAGGTTCAAGAAAGAATTGAAAAATTTAAAGGCATAAAAGACATATCAACAAGTTTAGATATTGGAGAAAAAGAAATAATTATAAAACCAAAACCAATTGCAGAGTTTTATGGAATTAGTAAAGCAAAATTAACAAATGAAGTTAGAGCCGCTTTTTATGGTTTACAAGCACAGAGAATACAACGAGACAAAGACGATATTAGGGTTATGATAAAATACCCATTAGACGAAAGAAAATATGTTTCAGATTTATATAACTTAAAAATAAGGACTAACACAGGGCAAAAAATACCAGTTTCAGCAGTTGCTGATTTAGAAATATCAGAAGCTGACACCACTATAAACCACACTAATGGTAAGCGTTCTATAATTGTTTATGCAAATATTAACAAAGATGTAAATTCAAGCGAAGAGATTATGGAAGAGCTTAAAATATCTTTTTTCAAAAGATTGGAGAAAAAACATAATATTACAGTAACTCTAGGAGGTGAGGCAGATCAGTCAAGCAAAACAAACCAAGGGGCAATATTTGGATTTGTAATATCTTTATTTTTAATATATATGCTTTTGGCTGTTGCTTTAAAATCTTACGCAAATCCTTTAATTATTATGATAGTAATTCCATTTGGAATTATTGGGGCAATTTTAGCTCATTGGGCTACTGGAAATAGTATTTCTTTCCCATCTAACTTTGGAATTATTGCTTTATCAGGTGTTGTAGTTAATGATTCACTTGTTTTTGTGAGCAGTATTACTAGATATAAAAAGAAAAACTATGATACTCACAAATCAGTTATGCTAACTGGTGTGAACCGATTTAGACCAATAGTTTTAACAAGTTTAACTACATTTATTGGGCTGGTTCCTCTTTTATTAGAAACTTCTTTGCAAGCTCAATTTCTAATTCCTGTTGCTATCTCTCTTGGCTTTGGAATACTTTTTGCAACTTTTCTAACATTATATTTATTGCCAAGCTTATATTATATTTTAGATGATATTAGAGACTTATTTAGGAGTAAACCTAAGCAAAGCAAGCTAAGCTAACTCTATCATTTTCAGCAATGTCTTTAATAGTTTTATAATCAAACCAACAGTTATTCTTTTCAAATATTGAAAGAACTTTTTTAGACTGATTATAACCATGCTCCAATAAAATATAACCATTATTATTCAAATGATTTTCAGCTTGTTTTATTATAATTTCAATATCAGATAAACCATTATTTTTAGAAGTAAGAGCAGTAATTGGTTCATACATTAAATCATTAAGATGTTTATCATTTTCCTCAATATAAGGTGGATTTGAAATAATACAATCAAATTTCATATTCTTAAATTTATCTCCTGCTAACCAACTATTTTGAATGAATTTAATCTCTGATTTTGCACAATTACTCGCATTATATTTAGCAACTTCTAAAGCCTTGGGGCAAAAATCAACTGCCCAAACATCTGCATTTGGGAAAATTCTTGTGATAACAATCGCAATTGCACCACTTCCCGTGCCTAAATCTATAATAGAAAACTTATCACTTTGTTTATAAATTGTCTGCAATGTTTCTAAAATAGTTTCTGTATCAGACCTTGGTATCAAAGTATTTTCTGTTACCTTTAAAGAAATATCCCAAAAATCTTTCTCCCCTAATAAATAAGCAAGTGGATAACCAGTTGCTAGTTTTTTTATATCAGAATCTAATATTTCTAATATATTTTCAGGTATTTCAAACTCAGGAAATGTGCGTAAGAAAGCTAGGTTTTTATCAAGCCTTTTACATAATAGAGTTTCTACTTCTATTTTTGCCTCTAGTTTGGATAACTTAGCACTCAAATATTTTATTGTAATTTCTAACCAGTTGTTTATTTGCATTCTTATATTTTACACTTTCTTTACTTATTATGATTTATTATTTATTTACTAATTCTTTAGTTATTGAACTATTTTACTAACTTTTAAGTAGCCACTCTCAAATAAATTTTACATATACCATAATCAAACAAAGCTTAACCTACCAAGAGTTATCATTTTTATACAATGTGCTTCATCTTTCAAATAAACACCATTTTATAGAAGTTCTAGAGCTTCATTAGAATAATAAAATTGATTTTTATAGGTTTGTTTAGATAAATAATTGTTACAAATAGAAGCAAAGAGATAAATAGATTTATTAAAGAATTTGAGGTGCTAATTTATCTGTGCTACCCTGTTCTTAGAATAATTATTTATCATATTTCATTACATTTTATATGTAGTTTCATAGATAAGTACAAAAGCAAAACTTTATAATTATAAGGTTTAATTTTGTAATGTTATTTACAAGTGGATAACAAAATAACTTAAAACAAGGAGTGCATATGTTTGACAACAAAAATAAGACTTTAGGAGAGTTTATAATAGATAACCAAGCGGATTTTAAATATTCAACAGGGCAATTCTCACGAATAATTAGCTCAATAAAGCTTGCAACCAAAGCTGTTAATCTAAAGATTGGTAAAGCTGGGATTTCTAATGTTTTAGGTTCAACAAATAATAATAATATTCAAGGAGAAGAACAGCAAAAGTTAGATATATTTGCTCACGATGCTTTTGTTGAAGCTTTGACTAGCCGTGAAGTTGTTTGTGGGATTGCTTCAGAAGAGGAGGAAGACTTTATAACAATTAAACCTTCTGAAAACTCACATTTAAGTAAATATGTTGTTTTGATTGATCCACTTGATGGCTCTTCAAATATTGATGTAAATGTTTCTGTTGGAACTATTTTCTCTATTTATAAACGAGTTACACCTGATGGTAGCAAAGTTGAGTTAAAAGATTTCTTACAAAAAGGAGTTAATCAAGTTGCAGCAGGTTATATTATCTATGGTTCATCAACTATGTTAGTTTATACAACTGGTAATGGTGTTAATGGATTTACCTTAGATCCAACTATTGGAACTTTTTTCTTATCGCACCCAAATATCAAATTCCCAGCAGATGGAAATATTTACTCAATCAATGAAGGAAATTATGTTCACTTTCCTCAAGGAGTTAAACAATACATAAAATACTGCCAGCAAGAAGAAGGAGATAGACCTTATACTTCACGATATATTGGTAGTTTAGTTTCTGATTTTCATAGAAATATGATAAAAGGTGGGATTTATATTTACCCAACAAGTAGTAAAACACCTAACGGCAAACTTAGACTTTTGTATGAGTGCAACCCTATGGCATTTTTGGCGGAACAAGCTGATGGAATTGCAACTGATGGATTTTCTAGAATTATGGAAATAGAACCAACCGAGCTTCATCAACGAGTTCCTTTTTTCTGTGGGTCTAAAAATATGATGCAAAAAGCTCATGAATTTATGAAAAAATAATACTGATTTTACTTTATAGATTAAATTTAAACGCTAAAATAACAACCCAATAAATTCTTAATAATTATTTTGTAAGAGTTTTGATAAGAGTTAATAATAGTTTTATAAATACATAAAAAACATAGGAGAAAGCATAGATGAGTAATTATTTATTTACCTCAGAATCTGTTTCTGAAGGACACCCAGACAAAATCGCAGATCAAATTTCTGATGCAGTTTTAGATGCAATTATTGCAAAAGACAAAAACGCACGAGTTGCTTGTGAAACCTTAGTTAAAACAGGTATGGTTATGATTGCAGGTGAAATCTCAACTAATACTTGGGTTGATTTAGAAGATATTGTGCGTAAAAAAATAAAAGAAATTGGTTATACCAGCTCAGAAGTTGGATTTGATGGCGATACTTGTGCAGTTCTAAACGCAATTGGAAAGCAATCATCTGAAATCGCTCAAGGCGTTGATAGAGCATCACCAGAAGAGCAAGGAGCAGGCGACCAAGGTTTAATGTTTGGATACGCTTGTAATGAAACCGAAGTTCTTATGCCAGCACCAATAACTTACGCTCACAGATTAGTTGAAAGACAATCACACATAAGGCGTGCTGGGATTTTATCTTGGTTACGACCTGATGCAAAAAGCCAAGTTACATTTAAATATAATGATAATAAAATCGTAGGTATTTCAGCGGTAGTTTTATCAACTCAACATGATCCTGATATTGAGCTAAATACTTTGCAGGAAGCGGTTATGGAGCATATTATAAAACCAATTTTACCTGAAAAATGGATAGATAAAGATACTCAGTTTCATATAAATCCAACTGGTAAATTTATAATCGGTGGTCCTGTTGGTGATTGTGGTTTAACTGGGCGAAAAATAATAGTTGATACTTATGGTGGAGCTGCTCATCACGGTGGTGGAGCATTTTCTGGCAAAGATCCTTCAAAAGTTGATAGAAGTGCAGCTTATGCTGGAAGATATGTTGCCAAAAATATTGTTGCAGCAGGTTTGGCGGATAGATGTGAAATCCAAATTTCTTATGCAATTGGCGTTGCTGAGCCAACCTCAATAAGTATAAATACTTTTGGGACTGGAAAAATAGCTGATGAGGAAATTTCTAAGCTTGTTTACAAACACTTTGATTTACGCCCTTATGGAATAATTAAAATGTTAGATTTGGTTAGACCAATTTATGAAAAAACAGCAAGTTTTGGACATTTCGGACGCGAACTACCTGAATTCACTTGGGAAAAAACTGATAAAGCTGATTTATTAAGGCTTTAATCTAAATCAATTAAAAAACTAAAGCGTGCTTTATCTGACGCTTTAGTTTTTTCCTTGCGAAATAAAACATTTAATAACTAACTATTTACAAACCTAACTTAAATAAATTATTTCTTCTCTGTGAGATATGAAGGTAGTCTTGCACTCTCATATGTTTTCGCACTATCTAGCTGTTTTTGGGTTAGGTTTTTAGCACCTATTAAATCAGCCCCTGTTAAATTAGCACCTGTTAAATTAGCATCTCTTAAAGCAGCACCTGTTAAACTAGCATATGTTAATCTAGCACCTGTTAAATTAGCATCTCTTAAAGCAGCACCTGTTAAACTAGCATATGTTAATCTAGCACCTGTTAAATCAGCATATATTAAATTAGCACCTGCTAACTCAACTCTTTCTAAATTAGCCTCCGTAAAATTAACATTTTGAAAATTAAGAATTTCTTTTCTAGCTTTTTTTCTATCTTTTTCATTATCATAGAACGCCAAGATACTAGTTTGTATAGCATTTATTATATTGGAAGCAATAGAAGTTTTTTTGAGTTTTTCATCAGTTACTGCTTTTATCACATCTAAGTATAGAGTGTTCATTTTATTTAAAAACAAAGCTTCTTTGGATTGTTTTTCAGATTGAGCAAGTGCTTCTTTGGATTGTTTTTCAGATTGAGCAAGTGCTTCTTTGGATTGTTTTTCAGATTGATCAAGTGCTTTTTGTGAATGCTCTAACGCTTTTTCTGATTGTTGGTATCGCTTGTTAGTCCAATACAAAGTTATCATTGCTACTGATAAAAGTATGCATTGGTAAAACTCTAATCCTATACGCTCTTTTATACCCTTAAAATATTCTGGATAATTCCATCTCAAGATAACCAACGATATTGGAACTAGTATTGATATGTAAAAGTCATATTTTATAAGGAATGTTTTTATTGTTTTTATCATTATTTTCACCTAGTAATTTTTTATTAATACAATATTTATATATAGGGTTTATTATTCAAAAAACAAGCTTAACTTTTTGTTTTCAAAGATTTTTTAGTTACACAATCTAAGTTTTTATTTATGGTGCTTTATAATTAAGCCCAAAAGCTGTAAACTACAAACTTACAAATTAACTAAGCAAATTTTATGTTATCTACTTTTTTTATCGCAATTATTGTTAGTGTTATTGGATATTTATCAGGCTCACTTTCTAGTGCTGTTATTGTCTGCAAGCTTTTAAAATTACCAGATCCGCGTGAGCATGGTTCTAAAAACCCAGGAGCAACTAATGTTGTTAGAGTTGGTGGTAAAAAAGCTGGTGCTTTAGTTTTTTTGGGTGATGTTCTAAAAGCTCTTATACCAATATTAACTGTTAAATATTTCTTTGGCGACAATCATTTTGCGATTGCTGGCGTTGGGATTGGTGCTTTTTTGGGACATTTATATCCTTTGTTTTTTGGTTTTAAAGGTGGAAAAGGCGTTGCAACTTTGGTTGGTGTTTTATTAGGAATTCATTGGTTGGTTTTTCTAACTTTTGGGATTATTTGGCTGGTTGTTTTATCATCAACTAAATATGTTTCTTTGGCTTCAATTATCGCACCTTTTATTGCTGTAGTTTCTGCTTATTTCTATCATTTATCAAATATATTTATTGTAGCTTTTGTTATATTAGCAGTTTTAGTTGCTTATAGACATAAAGATAATATATTTAGAGTTCTAAATGGAACTGAGCCCAAAATCGGAAAAAACAAAAAATCCTAAGCGATATTTATGTTTAAAAACTTACTGATTTCTGACTTCTCAAAAACTTTAGCAAAAAGACTTCTAAATATAACTGGATATAAAAAACATAAGAATTTCATAGATTTACTTAATATAATTTCTTTTGTTGATTTTAGCTTATCTCAAGGAAATAGTTGTTTACCAACAAGCGTAATCAAAGAAAGTTTAAACATTGATAATACTAATAATTTGGGTAGTTTGGAGGATTTAGATAATTTATTATCAAACTTACCAAATCTAATTAGCACAAATAACTCCAACATTTCTGGCAAAAACTTACCTTTAATTTATGAAAATGGAAAACTTAGCTTCAAAAATTCCTATCAAACTGATAAAAATATAGAAAGCTATATAAAAAAACAACAGACTGGTTTTGAAGAAATACATAATTTGCCAAACATAAACTTAGATAAATTAGATATTTGGCAGAAAATAGCAGTTATTACTTCAGCAACTCACAAATTTTCAATAATAAGCGGAGGTGCTGGAACTGGTAAAACAACAGTCCTTAGCAAAATATTAGAAATTATTTTTCTAGAAAATAAAAATCCTAAAATAATTCTTGCCGCTCCAACAGGAAAAGCTGCAAATAGATTGCAAGAATCTATTTTAAAATACATAGATTTAGAAATAAAAGATGAAACACTTAAAAATAAATTCAAAACATTAAAAGTTAAAACTATTCATCAAATCTTAGCAATTAGCCAAACAACTGGCGAAGCTTTTAACAATCAAAATAATCCTTTATTCTGTGATTTTATTGCAATTGATGAGGCTTCTATGGTTGCAAGTAATATATTTACACAAATAATTTCAGCTATTCCCAAAACTACAAAGCTTTTGCTTTTGGGCGATGAAAATCAACTTGGAGCTGTAAACACACCGTCTTTTTTCAATAATATAGCTAGTGTTAATGATTATTTTAGTCAGAATTTTAATAACTATCTCACTAAATTTATAAGTGCAAAAGAGTTAGATTTTGCAAGTTATTCAAACTCAAACTCTCAAAATAACTTAGCTCTTACTAAATTAAAGAAAAGCTTTAGATTTGATGAAAATTCAATTGTTTATAAATCTGCTTACTTAGTTTTGAGAAGAAATTTTTCTAAGTTGATTTTGGAATTAGAAGAAAATAAAGCAATAAATAGCCTTGATGAATGTTTGGAAAAAATCACAAATAAACTCCCAAAAGAAAAAGAAAAGTTACTTAATTATTTAGATAATTCTATTATTTTATGTGCGAAAAAAAAGGGCTGGTATTCGTGTGAACAAGTTAATAAAGCTATTGATAATACTGTAAGAAGTGTGATTGCAAAAGATGGTGAACACAAAGAGTGGTATATTGGCAAACGAATTATAATTGAGAAAAATTACTACGCTTTAGAGCTTTTTAATGGAGATGTTGGCAAATGTATCTGGGTGGAAAATAACAATAATAAAGAATTAGCCATAGATTTTGGTAATAAAATAATTCCTATAAATAAAATCCCTGAAAAACATAGCTTAGCTTATGCGATTTCTATACATAAATCACAGGGTTCTGAGTATAATAATGTTGAAATAATTATTGATGAAAGTAAATTCCTAAATAATGCTATTATTTATACTGCAATAACAAGAGCTAAAAAATCACTAATAATTTATTGTGAAAAACAAAATCTAATTAACAGCATCTTAAAAGTGGATGAAAAATACAATAATATTCAACTTAGTAAATAACTATGAATAGTAAAGAATTTAAAAAAGCAAGAACCAATAAATACAAAAGACTTAATCAAATTTCCTCTATTTGGGATATTACAAAAACTATGCACCAAAAAGGAAAAAATTCTACTTTGTGGCAAAGTAATAAATTTGAAAAACATATTCAAAGTGTTAAAAAATTAGAAATTTCCGCAAAAGTCCTAAAAAAACATTTACCAAAAAAATATATAGATTTAGTTAGATTAGGCTGGGAATGGGAGGAAAGCATATGGATTTTCTTTGTTAAAGATAGCCTTATCTCTAATAAACTTAATTACTTATTAGATGAAATATCAATATCAATCGCAAAAGATATTGGATACGCTCCTCGTATCAAAATACAAGTAACACCTAAGAATTGGCAACTCTCTGGAGTCTCATTATCAGACAGAAAAGAACAGCTTAAAAATATCCCTACGCCAGAGGAAGCTGATAAATTTATAAGTGAATTTGTAAATCGTGATGATTAAACTTTGTTTTTTTTTGAAAAGCGTGTAAAATTCTCGCTCTTAAAGTTTTATTTACGGTGAACTAATTTAAACACCGTATTTTTTTAATATTAGAGGAATGTTTATGGTAACAATTAGATTATCTCGTGGTGGCGCTAAGAAAAAACCTTTTTATCAAATGGTTGTAGCAGATAGCCGTAGAGCTAGAGATGGAAAATTTATAGAAAATGTTGGTTTTTTTAACCCAATGGCTAAAGGTCAGGAAGAAAAACTAAGATTAAATATGGAACGCATTGAATACTGGATAGGAACTGGTGCTCAACCTAGCGATAGAGTTGCATCTTTAATAAAAGAAAAATCAAAAGCTGAAAAATAATTTTACTTTTTGATTTTTAAACGCTGTTATGGATATTCTTGATTGTATAGAAGTTGGCAGTATAACTGGATTTTTTGGTGTTAAAGGTGGAGTTAAAATATTTTCGCTAACAAGACCAAGAGATAATATAAAAAGTTATACTAATTTTTTGTGTGATAAGAATGGAAAAGTTCAGCAAATAAAGCTTACTGGAATAAAGAAATCAGGTAAAAATATAGTTTCAAATATTGAAGATGTGAATTCACGCGAAGACGCACAACAATATATTGGCGGAAAACTATATATAAAACCTGATGAATTACCAAAGCTTAAAAATGAATATTATTGGCGAGATTTAATAGGTCTTAGTGTTTTTGACCAAAATAAGAACGAACTAGGAATAGTTAATTCTTTGGTTGAAACAGGCGTTAATGATGTTCTAATTATAAAAAATGAAGAAGAGGAAACTCTAATTCCTTTTATTATGGATAAGTATATTAATTCAGTTGACTTAGAAAGTAAGATATTAATAGTTAATTGGAATGATTGGTAATTCATAACAAATAGTAAAAAGAAGTAAGATAGTTAATGTAAATAATATATGAAAATTGATGTTATAACTTTATTTCCAGAAATGATAACTTCAGTTTTTGAACAAGGTATTATAAGCAAGTCAATTCGTGATAATATTATAGACTTAAAAACTATAAATCCACGAATTTTCACCAACGATGTCCATCAGAGTATAGATGATAGACCTTATGGTGGAGGACCAGGAATGGTTATGGGTTGTGAAAGCTTAACTAAAACTTTTGACTATTTAAAGAAAAATAGAGGAGATGGATACAAAATATATTTATCGCCTCAAGGAAAAAAGTTAGACCACAATCTAACCAAAAAATTAAGCACTGAAAAGCACTTAATTTTATTATGCGGAAGATACGAAGGTGTTGACCAAAGAATACTAGATAAAGAGATTGATTTGGAATGCTCTATTGGAGATTTTGTTTTAAGTGGTGGTGAAATCGCTGCTTGTGCAATAATTGACAGCGTTACAAGATTAATTCCTGGGGTTTTGGGGAATGATAATTCAGCAGAATATGATTCTTTTGCAAATGGTCTTTTAGATCATCCGCATTATACAAGACCAGAAGTTTTTGACGGTGTTGGTGTTCCAGAGGTTTTATTAAGTGGTAATCATAAGAAAATAGATGATTATCGGTTAAAGCAATCTTTGGGAGCGACTTACCTAAAAAGACCTGATTTAATCTCAAAAAGAGATTTGTCAGAAAAGGAGCTAGCTTTTTTAGAAGAATTTTTGATAGAATACAAAGATAAAGTATAATCAACTTACTAAAGTTGGAAATACAAGAAAATAATAATTTAATAATTTTGGAGTTATAAGATGAGTAATTTAATTCAAGCAATTGAAAAAGCACAAATGAATAAAACAGTTCCTGAATTTGGAGCAGGAGACACTGTTGTAGTTCAAGTTAAAGTAAAAGAAGGAGACCGTGAAAGATTGCAGGCTTTTGAAGGCGTTGTAATCGCAAAAAGAAATCGTGGTGTTAATTCAGCATTCACTGTTCGCAAAATGTCTTCTGGTATTGGCGTTGAGCGTGTTTTCCAGACTTATAGCACAACAGTTGACTCAGTTGAAGTTAAGCGTCGTGGTGATGTTCGCCGTGCAAAACTTTATTACTTGCGTGAACTTACTGGTAAAGCTGCAAGAATTAAAGAAAAGCTTGCTAGCAAATAAAGCATAAATAAAGCTTAAAAGAAACAAATGTTAACCTCATCGCAAGTTGATTTAGTTATCAAACTTGCTGGTGAGGTTTCTTCGTGCGTGCTAGATTTTTATAATTCTAATTTTCAAGTATATGAAAAACAAGACCTATCACCAGTAACAGATGCTGACCTTGCTGCAAGTAAATTACTTGAAGAAAACTTAATAAAAATATTAGATGTTCCAGTTGTTAGTGAAGAAAGTTCTTTCATAAACAAAGCTCAACCTTATCTAAACTGGGAGACTTTTTGGTTAGTTGATCCAATTGATGGAACTAAAGGTTTTATAAAAAAAACTAATGAATTTTGTGTTTGTATTTCTTTAGTCCACAAAAACAAATCTATTTTTGGCTTAATTGCCTCACCAACTAAATCACAAATTTTTTACGCCCAAGAAAATAAAGGAGCATTTAAACTTCATAATAACAAACTAGAGAAGCTTCCAAACTTTAATAAAAAAAACTCACCACTAATTTTAATTTCAAGAGATAGAGCTGGTAAAAGTGCTGAAAAACTTTTGGAAAATTTAGTTGAATATAACTTTAAACCCAAAGGAAGTGCTTTAAAATATATGGATATTTGTGAGCAAAAAGCAGACTTACATCTAAAACTTGGTGATACTTGTGAATGGGATACAGCAGCTGCTCAAATAATATTAGAAGAATGTGGTGGTAGATTACTAGATTTCAAAAAGCAACCTTTAAGATACGGAACCAAAAAATCACTATTAAATCCTCACTTCTTGGCTTACTCAAACTATTTAGATAATTATTTTATTGATAAGAATTTATTTATTGACAAAATTATTAATAAATATAATTCATAAAAACTACTTACAAAACTACTATGAAAGCTAAGGTAAATAATGTGAAATTTATAATTTCTCAACTATTTTATAAAAATACTTTATGAAAAAAACTACTTATTTAATAGGAATTATGAGTGGCACAAGCCTAGATGGTGTTGATGCAAGCTTGATTGATAGCGAAACTAATAATCTTATAAAGCATATAAGTATTGATATTGACTTAAAAACAAAAAATACACTTTTAGATTTAAATATCCCACAGAATAATGATTTACATAAAAGTAAAATAGCAGAAAATTTAATTACAAAACTATACGCTAAAGCTTACTTTAAACTAATTAAAAATACTGAAATTAATACTGATAACATTCTTGCAATTGGTGGACATGGGCAGACAATTAGACATTTGCCAAATATAGAAACGCCCTACACTATTCAACTTTTAGACGGTGCATTACTAAGTTATTTGACTAAACAAAATGTAGTTTGCGACTTTAGAAGCAAGGATATTGCGGCTGGCGGTCAAGGTGCACCTCTTGCCCCATTATTTCACAAGGAGATTTTCAAAAGCTTTAATAATTTTGCAGTTGTAAACATTGGTGGAATTAGTAATATTAGCTGTATTATTTCAGATAAAACAAGTGGTTATGACTGTGGCGTTGGAAACTGTCTATTAGACGATTGGATTAAAAAGCATAAGAATATAAATTTTGATAAAAATGGAAATTGGGCAAAAACAGGAGAAATAATTACCAAATTACTTAAGCAGATGCTAAGTGATAAATACTTCGCCCTGCCCTCACCTAAAAGCACAGGCAGAGATTATTTTAATTTAAAATGGTTAAATAATTTTAATTTATCTAATTATAAAGCAAATGATATTATGCGGACGATAACTTATTTAACTGGAAAAGTTATAGCTAACTCAATTAATAAGGAAAATGATTTAAAACAAGTTATTATAACTGGTGGCGGAGCTTTCAACTCAGTTATAATAAATGATATAAAAGAAAATTTAGATAGTACAAAAACTTTACTTACTAGTTTGGAACTTAAAATAAACCCTCAGCATATTGAAGCAATTGGTTTTGCTTGGCTTGCTGGACAAACTATGAAAAAGCAGAAGTTAAATACAAAAAATATTACAGGCACAAATGATAGCATAGTTCTTGGTGCTGTTTATTACAATTAACAAGGTGGTTTTATGAAAATAAATAATACAAATAAAAGTTTTGAATTAAGCATTTCTCAGTTAAAAGAAATTTCTAACGATTTGAAAGCAGAAGTTCAAAAAGGCTTGGCTGCAAATAATCAAAATATTCAATGTATTCCAACTTACATTTCTCCAGCAAACAAACCTGCAAATGGAGATTGTTATATTATTGATTTAGGTGGAACAAATATAAGAGCAGCTGTTGTAAATTTCAACAATGGTGATTTTTCAATAGTAAAAGAACCGGTTGAGAAAAAAATGCCTTGGCAGCGAGGAATTCCTTTAGATACAAATGTTTATTTAGATATTCAAGCTCAAGCTATTGCCTCCCTTAATTACAATGAAGAAATTCCTTTGGGTTACTGCTTTTCATTTCCAACACAAACTAAGGAAAATGCTGATGCAAGCCTTATAAAATTCGCAAAAGGTGTTGTTGTTCCAAATGTTGTTGGCAAAGATGTTGGCAAGCTTTTGCTAGACTATCTAAACACTAATTACAAATCTGTAAAATGCTCTAAAGTTGTTGTTTTAAACGATACTATCACAAGTTTGCTAGCTGGACTTATAAAACCAAATGTTGATGCTTGCATAGGTCTTATAGTAGGTACTGGTAATAATATGGCTACTTTTATCAACGACAAAAACATACCAAAACTAAAATCAAAACTATTAAAAGGAGATGTTCCTGTAAATTTAGAGTCTGGGAACTTCTCTCCCAAGCACCTAACTATTTACGATCATCAAGTTGATTTAGAAACAGAAAACAAAGGAACTCAGTTATTTGAAAAAGCAGTTTCTGGAGCTTATATGGCAAATATATTAAAAAAAGCTCAACCAAATTTAGATATTAATGAAAAAGATGGAGCAAAAGCAGTTGTAAATATTTTAAATAATCAAACTAATTATCAACAAGAATATATAAATCTCTCTCTTGAAGTTTATCAGCGTTCCGCAAAATTAGTAGCCGCCTCTCTTGCTGGCTTAATTGACTTACTCAACTCTAACAAAAGTATAAAGACAGTTAGAATTGTCGCAGAAGGGAGTTTATTTTGGAGTGAAATAGATAATAAAAAAGAGTATTTAAATATAGCAAAATCAACATTAGAGGATATTTTAGAAAGCTTAAACATTAATGGTCTTAATATTGAGTTTGTTAATATTAAAAATGCTAATTTTATTGGCTGTGCGATAGCTTGCCTATCTTAATCTAGGCTTTATAAACTATTTTAAAGTTAGATATCAAAATAGTTTATAAATTTACTTGCATAAATTATAAAATTAAGTAAAATCCACTTCCTAAACACAACGGAGAAATGGCAGAGTGGTCGAATGCACTGGTTTTGAAAACCAGCGACTGTTAAAGGTCCGGGGGTTCGAATCCCTCTTTCTCCGCCACTTTTAAAAAAAGTGGCAAAACCACTCCCAAACTTCAACTTATATTTTCAAATCCTAAAAAAATATCAAAATAAAACATCCAATTTTTCTAAAATAATATAAGTTTATAAAATAAGTTAAAATATTATTATAATATTAGATCGCCCTATTTTACAAAATAACAAAACACTTCAATGAGAAAAAAACACCAACGGGATTTGTTTTTCCTACTCTTATTAT